>OMNZ01060837.1:0-12433 GCA_900303255.1 Lesueurigobius sanzi | reverse complement strand
AACATGCCAGACACTATCGAATGTGAGCATTTGCCCACTCAAGTCGGTTACAACGATGAACTGGAGTCCGTTCGAGACCCCGATGAGGACGACGAGCTGCAGATGAGCTTCCCTCAGATGCTTTCTGACAGTTTGTGCAGAAATTCTTTGGTTATGCAAACCGACTGTTGCAGCAGCTGTCCGAGTGGCTGGTCTCAGACCATCTTGGAGGTGAACATGCTGGATGTGGAGGTCCTGGGCTGGTTGGTTACACGTGGTCTGCGGTTGTGAGGCTGGTTAGATGTACTGCCAAATTCTCTGAAACGCCTTTGGAGACGGCTTATGGTAGAGAAATGAACATTCAATACACGAGCAACAGCTCTGGTGGACATTCCTGCTGTCAGCGACATCTGTGGCATTGTGCTGTGTGATACAACTGAACATTTTAGAGCAGCCTTTTATGGCCAGTCTAAGGCACACCTGTGCAAGAATCATGCTGTCGAATCAGCATCTTGATATGCCACACCTGTGAGGTGGGATGAGGAGAAGTGCTCACTATCACAGATTTAGACAGCACATGCTAATTATATCAGATCCACGATATAAAAGACGATGATATCCAAAACTCATACCCCGATATCGATATACAATGCTCAGGGTAATTGAATAGACCACTGTCACAACAAGTCCCTGATCAAAATAACCAAACAAACAAAATGACACCAACATGACATGCATGGGTCTGTTTACAACAAAGACAACCATCTTAGCGTTTTCTTTTAAAATATAGGCTAAACCTTTCTAAAATGTGGCTCATTAAGTATGTAGAAATGCATAACGCCTTTGGCGAGCTACTTGGGCTGGCGAGCTACCACTAGCTCCCCTCCCGAGCGACAGGTTGCAGATCCCTGGTCTCCAGACTTCAGTACATGCGGAAGGCCTTTAACATATACAGCCAACAGATGACTCACGTGTGGCATAGCCTGAACAGTATTTTGTCTTGAAATTGATTTTCATGTTCTATATCTTGGCATAATGAATATAAATGTCGATATGATCTACTCTCCTGCCAGTTGAGCCCGTGCTAGTCTTCTTGACTGTGGGGAACACGCTGTTACTGAGAGGTCATAGGCATCTGTCACTCAAGAAACTGGATACGTTTGCTTTAAGCTGATTGGTTAAATGGTTCCACTTTCCTCAAAAGACACGTGTTTGCCTTCTGCTAGCTAGGTTACTTGTCGCTGCAATGTTTATGCCATGTGTAAGTCTTCTACCCAAGTTAGTAATTTATTTATCAGGCGGCAATAGCATCATCCCAGTGCGTAAAGGTGGTTATCCTCAAAGCACAGTGCGCAGTGTTCCATTCTGTGGCTTCGACTGGCATCGCTGGCTTTCTCTTCCATCCAAACAAACCCCAGCGGCTCTGAGGACGAGGGAAGGAATTCTCCAAGGTGCTGAAAAGTGTCCCCTGGCTCATCCGGGCAAAGGGAGAGGGGAAGGGAGGCGCACACGCACGCACCACCGTTGGAAGCCCATTGGTACGACGTCACGCGCACAAACTACCCGAGCGAAGAAGATAAATGAATTACACATGAGCAGAGGAGGAGGAGGAGAGATAGGAAGAAAGCTGAGGATGCAGCTTTGGACCACAACACTCCATCTCCGGACCGACAACAGCAGGAAGTAGCGGAATTAGCACGGAGAAAAGCGGAGGACATGAGCGCGCTAGATCTTTGAGCCCTCCGCCCTGTCATCATCCTCTTCCTCCCATCAGCAGCACACTGCATTCAGGGGGAAGAGATAAGTGAGACGAGACAGGCACGATGCGCGGATCTCCCCGACATGGGACAGCCCTGGGATTTATAGTAATGCTGCTGCTGTTGCTGCTCGGCGCCACCACCACGCAGCTCGCGCAAGGAGTCCCGAGCGAACACCTCCTGGTCCAGTTGCACGAGGATGTCCAGGACCAGGCGCGCCAACTTGCAACACAATATGGGTTCCAGAGTGCACGGAAGGTAAGGGACAACCAACCGGTCCGCTCCTGTCAGTCTGGATGAGTGCCAAGGACATTTTGTATCCATCTTGAGATAAAAATCTACATCCCCAATAACTGTAAGGCTACTCAGTTGGGCCATGTCTTCTTGGAAATCCAAAATAGTGCTCCCATAAACAGTTCCAAAGAGGCTAGAAATACTGCATGATCCGTTGCAAACAGTGACAACTATATTATGATTTTATATTTTGGAAAGATTGGGGATTATTTACACTTTACCCAAAGGCCTGCTCCCTCTAATGACGTCACTCTAAGCAAGCAGACTTTGATCAGGAGGATCTCCAAGTCGTCATCATGATGGGCAATCCTAAAAGCCTTGACAAAAAACAAAAAAAAAATCATCTACCAGAATGAAATGGTCATTGCAGAAAGAGCCTATTGTTTATAGAGATTTTTTTTTACAGGTCACAAGATCTTTAACAGCAATTTGCATTTTATTATCGTATAGGCTTTGTGCTAAAATAGAAATTAATCTAACAAAAGAATAAACTGGTTACTTCAAGGATATCAGAAACAAGAGAAAGCGACAACACTGAAGAAATACACACAATCCCATACAACTCAAAAGAAAAAAAAAATCTGTAAATATTTAGCAGATTTGTTCCATTTTATTACAAAATCTTGATGAAATAATATGTTGAGAACAATTCTAGATGACATGGGTGAATATATAAAAAGAAAATTTAACACCAATTTTATTTTATGGACCCGTACCAAAACAAACCTATAAACAATCATCTCCACATGCTAAAGCACCAAATAACTAAACATGGCTGCCCTTACAGCCTGTGTGCGCCTTGTCACATGTCAAAATAGATGTGTGTGTGTGTGTGTGAAATTGGCTGGAGCCCTGTCCAGCCAGGCGTAGCGCACGGTGAGCAGAGGGCCAGGCCATCCTTCCCCAATGACGATCCCGCTTCCACCATCACAAAATCCTGTTTCCATCTGTAACCCATCATGCGTGTGCCATTGCAAGCTCCTTTTTCTCTTCCAGGCGTTAGATCAGCCCCCCCCCCATCCACCGTCCTGCCTTTGCTTTGCCGCTTCCCTCCCAGGTTATGTAATCCGGAGCTATTTTTGTCTTGATGTGCATTATTAAACATTGTCTATCTCACATTGTTGCCTAATTAACGAGACAACACGGGCTTGCATACAGATGTGCGCCCCTGTGGTTCATACTGTAGTTGGTCTTTGATTTCCTGCGCATTTCATTTGCAAACAGCGCTGGATACGATAAGAGTAATCCTTTTCCCCTTTTAAGTTTTTAATTTGCCAATGCGATCTGACAGCAACATCTGGGGCCATTTATTTCCACGGCTGACCTGTAGCCCCGCCGTTACCAAAGCACGAGAGAGGTTGTTAATCCCTGTGCAGCGCTGGAGGGGAGACTCCGGATGATGCATCTCATTCGACTGCGCTTTTGATTTAAGTCCTGCTTCTTTCGGCTTCTTAAAATAGACCCTTCGACCAAATAGGGTCTTCGAAATTAGGAAATCACAAAGGAGGAAATGTAATACGTTTGCAAGCAAGAAAATGCTCCATCTCCAGGGATATGTCTTAACAGATAGTGGTATTTCAAATGTCCACATGCAAAGTGAATCTCGATTTTAAGACGTAACTAGCTTGCGTTCACGTTACAGATTCTATGTCAGTTGGAGGCCAGGTGCCAGAACAACTCTATGGGAGAGGGAGAGTTTTCACATTTTCAAAAAGAGAATTGACAAATGTTTTCCCTGATCATTATATGGTAATGATTGGATTCACAAACCTGTCATATTATTCTTATGGCTGAGAGTCCTGTCTGCTGACCAACATCATGCACATGTATTTCAATATTGTCTCCACTTTTGGACAACGTTGTGAGAAAATAATTAGACCTCTTTCCATATGTGATGACCGGGAGGACATTGGCCCAGGAGTTACAGAGAAATTGGCAATAAAGTAAACCTTTTCAGTTTTCAGCTGCCCTCCACTTCAATTAAAATAAAGACCTTTTAGAATGTTGTTTAGTTTAATTAGTTCTAGGTAATAGTATTTTTGCTTATCTTTATTATTCATATTTATTTTCCCCATTCTCTTTTTCTGTTACAAAGATAATTTCACCACGAGGATCAATAAAGCAATTCTGATTCTGAATAGCTACTTGTCAGAAAAAAACATGCAAGCAGAATCAGTGGCTTCTCGCACTTGAGCAGTGACCTTGCATCACACCTGGCTTTCTGATCTATCGACTATCCGACTACGTGCTTCCATTTGTCACTCGCACAATTTTTCTGAGTGCTCTTGATGCCCCTACTTACTTTTTTCCTTGCTCCCTACAGCTTCCTTTCGGAGAGGGGCTTTTCCACTTTTATCCTCAGGACACTTCAAAGAGCAGGAGCAAGCGCAGCGCCCGGAGCAGACAGAGACTGCAGAAGGACCCCAGGGTGAGTGCACCAGACAGACTGACTGGTGGACAGACCGATGGATAGGGATGGGTACCGTTAAACGATACCAGTATGGTATCGAAAAAATAATGGAGGTACTACCGGTATCGAAAAATAAACTGGGACCGAAATTTTTTTTTTCTTTAGAAAGCAAATTTTGATGCCTGGTGGGTCTGAGACTGCACTAAAGAAAGTGACTTAGGTGTTTCAGCTCAAAAAAACACTAAAAGAAAGGAAGAAAAATGTAATAAATTTGGTTCTACACAACAAAACTAAAAATCAACTTGTCAAAACAGCTCAAATTTAGGCAAAATTTCTTCAGTCTTCATCTGTACTGTACTGTAAATTTAGATAAAAAAGATCATTTAAACTTATCTAGATATTTACTTTTTTGTGTAGATGACAAATAATTTAGTATAGGTGTCGAAAAAAGTATCGTTCAGGTATCGGTATCGTGAACTAAGTATCGTTAAAGTACTAGTATTGAAAACGATACCCAGCCCTACCGATGGACTGACAAGCAAGCGAATACATGGTCTCATAATCTTTCTCTATTCACTTAATTTCTGTTTCATGACATTGTACGCACACATATCTGCCAGGTCTAAAAGAAATTGGTCTAATTACATGGTTTCAGATGCAATAATTTAATTATTTTTTTGTTTTAATTTAATAGTTAATGCCCCCCCAGTGCCCCCCAGAACCTGAGTTTCTCTGCTCCGCCCCTGCATCAAAGCAGGCTCCGCTCGGTTCACACCACTTTCGCTTCGCTCTTTCTGCTCGTCTCTCGCTCTGCGCTATGTTCACAGGCTTCAGCAGAGAACACTACAGGCTCCAGAGAACACTACAGGCTCCAGAGAACACTACACAGGTGTTCTCAGAGTCTGAACTCGTGTTTTCTAACTTATTACGTTATGTCTGTTGTATGAACGGGGAAACGTGCCGCACGGGCATCACTCTAAGCTCCGTGTGTTGACAGAAGCTTCTGTAACTCTTCCTCGTCGTTCTCATTGTGTTAAAAGGCCGTTTTGTCAATTGTATTAATGTTGTGCGAAGTCATTCAATCAGTCGTCAATGTGGTGGCCCTCGGAGCACAGCACGTTACCAGCATACCAGCAAACGGACAGATTTTGTGTGCGCTACTGGAAGGCCCATTACTGTAACATTAACATTGAATGAGTGCGAGTGGTCAATTTACGTAATGCGTTATGGTAAGAAGCTGCTGCTAAGAAACACAAACTGTTGCCCAAAGCAAAATCCAGCCCGGAATATAGAGTAGGTCGGGGCGAGTATGAAAAAAAAAAAAAAATCTTGATTATTTTCCCCATATTGAACGATTTCGATTTAAATTTTTTGTCTAAATAACGAAAAAATTCCATCCGTCCATCCATGTTTTTTCCAGTTGTACCATAGAATTCTTAGCTGTCCTCCATCTCAATATTAAAGTGTATTTGGCAGGTTAGACAAAATATTCTTTACATTTCC
The DNA here is from genome assembly GCA_900303255.1 of Lesueurigobius sanzi. NCBI lineage: Eukaryota > Metazoa > Chordata > Actinopteri > Gobiiformes > Gobiidae > Lesueurigobius > Lesueurigobius sanzi. The sequence goes on along the minus strand of OMNZ01060837.1, from coordinate 6,490 downwards.
ACATGTCTATACATTTCTCCGTACAAGCGCATATCCTGGTGAAAGAGGCCGAGACATAGTGGTGGATGATCTGGAACTGAGTGCAGTCAGAAATGGTGTCCATTATAGTTTTGTATAGGTGGTTTCATCCATATTCAACGCACAAGCTGGTCTTTCTGAAAGCATTACAGTTGTACAGATGTATTTTTCACACACACTTTAAGAAACAGAGTAGATCTTATGCAAAGCAGATAACATGTATTGATGGCAGAGCTCTACAGGCAATTTGAACAGTGCTGAAATGACTGTGCGTGGATATCAATGAAAATGAACTAGCCTATCACACATTTTAGAATTCCCATCCAAAGTTAGTCTTAATTTCAATCTACAGCCAAAAGTTTACATGCCCTTTTAATCATTTGGCCGTTTTTCTGAGAATACGAATGATAACACAAAAATCTTATGGTTAGTGGTTGTGCGAAGCCATTTATTGCCAAAGATCTGAGTTTACTCTTTTGAAACCATAATGAAACAGAAACTACTCAAATGTCCCTGATCCAACGTTTCCATGACCTTCAACAACTGCCAGGAAAATTGTTCTGCAGCAAAGACTCACTTCAGCTGAAATACAGGACTCTCTGAAAAAATTGGACTGTTATTTGTTTTAAGTTTGATCAGGGACATTTTGCTAGTTTCTAGTTAAAAAGCGTAAACAAACAGGTTTTTTGACGAATGAATGGCTTTACACAACCACTAACCACGAGTGAAACAAAGGTTTTTGTGTTATCATTCATATTCTTAAGTTTACTTAGCCTGTAAACCTTTGGCCACAACTGTATCTTCTACAAGGTAACATTGAAATTGTTGTTTGGAAGATATCGAGTTAAATGTCCAATGTCAACAAGCGAACCAAAAAGATGCAAAAACCGCTGCTAAAATATAGATATACTGTATGAATGATGATTGCCGGTGTGAGACAGAGCGCACTTTCCCGACTGCAGCTCGTTCAAAACGCTGCAGCTCGGCTTTTAACTGGGACACGGAAACATGAACACATCTCACCGGTTTTAGCTTCGCTCCATTGGCTTCCAGTTCATTTTAGAGTGGATTTTAAAATTCTTTTATTTACTTTTAAATGCCTGCATGGCCTGGCCCCCTCTTATCTGTCTGATCTGCCCTTATGCTCCCTCTCGTGCTCTCAGGTCAGATCAGCTACAGCTGGCTGTCCCAAAAACTAAACGCAAACTTGGTGGAGATGGAGCTTTCTCTGTGGCCCACGGCTGTGGAACCAGCTGCCATTAGAGATTAGACAGGCCCAGTCTTTACCTGTTTTTAAATCCTTACTAAAAAAGCACTTCTTTTCTCAGGCGTTTAATGTGTAATGATGTATTTGCCTCATGTTGTTGTTGAAGTTGTTTTACTGTATATTTACATGTGTGTACGGCACTTTGGCCAACTGTACAGTTTTTAAAGTGCTTTATAAATAAAGTTGGTATGGTATGGTATGGTATGTAATATACTTGATGTGTAACCTCTCAACAAAGGGAATTTTTTGTACCCCCCACTCTTTTGCAGTTTATTCAAGCCAATTATCTTTTCGAGCGACAAAGCAATGTAAATTAAGATGCTTGCCAGATCACTTTTGCATATGTTTGATGGTTTATTGTTTGGTTTGATCTCAAAACAGTCCATATTGCCCACACTGCAAATAGTAATCTTGAAATAAGTCAATTTGACCTTTATTTGAGAAGTTAATATCAAGAATCTGCCAATGGGGCACTCAAAATTAGAACATTTTTGATCAAATTAGATAAGATTGTTGTTGTTGTCAATTTCTTAATTTATGTGTAAAAAAAAATCTTTCTTGAAATAATTTCTCCAAATTGAGAGCAAATTTACTTATTTTAAGACATTTTCGCTTATTTATAGATTGCATTTTATAGTGCCCCCCTAATTTCAACCACTACACCACCATTTTGTGTCTTGCTTTTTGGTACTTGAACCAAAAATGCCCAAAAGTAACATTATTATAAACCTTTTAGCTCAATTGATAAGCTTGTCTTGTCTTGGCTGCAGTGTCTTTACAAATCCTCTACTTTGACAAATGGTTGTTATTTAAATGACTTCGTGCAGCTCAGCAGCGTGTGACGTCAAGTGCAAAATCAATACAAACATACAGTACATACATTATTCAAGATGACGACGATTACTTTCTCCCTCACTCTTCACATTACTAGGAAACAGTTGCATTTCCGTCAGTTGTGTCCATCTCAGAAAGACAGACAGACAACAGAAGCAAAGGTCCAGTCTGCACGCACTCCACTAACCTCTCTAATTGTGCTTGTGGGAGGTGATAATGAAAATAAATGTGGGCCACTCCAACTAGTTAATACAGGCACATACAGACACAGGCAGACACTGCAACCAAAACAATACTGTTGTCAACAAGACTGGTTTACAAACTGAGCATAACGGATCATCATAGAATTTTCGGACACAGCAAAAACAAGAGGGAAAATGGCACCATTTGTATATAAAATGGTGTGATAGTGGCTGAACTCAAGCTTAATTTGGGTACAAGGCGGATTGGCGCAAAACACAATGCGCCGTATTGAATAATATAGCACGGCTTCTTGGATTACACAGGTTTTTCTCCTTAAAAAATATTTACATTGTAATCACACTTTACTTTGCACTTTACATGTAGTTATATCAAGAAGGCTCAGGGGGAGCCAAGAAAATAACCAAAATAGGCATTTAGCTTTAGCTCTTTTCATTGCACTGCCGGCCTGTGTTCATATGCTGTAAGATCAATAAAGCCTTATCTTATTTCTGTTGCCTAAATGTAGTATTTCACAAAGCACTTATCAAAGTTAAAAAAGCTTAGAATTCAAGGGTAAACATGATTTAACCTGTATATATAATGCTACCTACAGGGTATACATGTACATTTATGTACATTACACCTTTTAAGTTTGCATACCCTTTTAATCTTTTGGCCATTTTTCATAGAATATGAATGATAACACAACAATATTTTTCTCCACTCATGGTTTGTGGTTTGTGCAAAGCCATTTATTGTGGAAGAACTGAGTTTACTCTTTTGAAATCATAATGAAACAGAAACTACTCAAATGTCCCTGATCTAACGTTCAGGAGCAAAGAAAAACTCACTTCAGCTGAAATACAGGACTCTCTGACAAAATTGGACTCTCTGAAGATGCACAACATGTGAAGAGTTCGTTTGCAAAAGCAGATATCTCCGTTTTGAATTTTTTGCTAAGTTGTTTTAAATTTGTATTACCGTACTCTACAGGTAGCACCAGTAAAGTTAAAGGTGAATTAATTTGATCAATAACAAGTGACTTCGTATTTCTGATGCACTAAAATAGATCTGGTCATTAAAATCTCATCTACAAAAAGAGAAAACTACAAGCATATGTTGATTTTTGTCAATGGCACTTATCTGTTTTTGCAAATAAACTCTTCATGTAAACTTTTGATCAGGGACATTTGGCTAGTTTCTAGTTGAAATGTGTAAACAAACAAAAATAAATTGCTTCACGCAACCACTAACCATGAGTGAATAAATGTAAAATATCTAAAATCTAAAATAATGAATTGATTGACAGCACATAAAATTCCATATATGTTCATTCAAAAATGAATACCTTGAGAAATGAAAGAAAAAAAACAATACATAAAAAAATAGCGTTTCCCAACTTCTGACTGGGACGTGACGATTTGAAAATGTGTGAAAGGTTAATGCTAAGTCATGATCACATAGTTCTAGCCTCCTTTCTTTTATTTGGTGTCCACCTACAGTGATTTCAGCACTGTTCAAATCCCCCAGATCGCTCTGCCATCAATACATGTTATCCCCTTTGCATAAGATGTTGTGTGTTGAATCTATTAAAGAAACGGCCCTAACAACGACGGCAGCGGGGCCCATGCTCTGTACGCTGGCCATTTGCCTCTTTACCTGCTCATGTGCTGCTACTGCAACTATCGACCGCTGTCCGCTCTCCTCAAATGGATGAGGTCAGTTGGTGTGATTTACCAACGCATGTCTGTCAGTCTGAAGTGTCCCGCTGCCTGCTTTAGCCTCTCCTTTTTGGCCATTCCGTCTTGATGCGTTCGCCTAATAGAAAAGTTATTTTGGGACGCAGCATACTTCAGTCCTCATTACCTACTTGGTTAATATGCCTGCAAAAAACAATTTGCAGTATTGATGAAATTGGATGGTTTGCCTACCCTCCAAGGAGCTTTTTGTCTAATGCTTTTCGTTCCAGCATGTGAACCCACTTTAAAAAACAACCCCCCCCCCCCTCTTTCCTTATCGACTGTTAGATCTTGCTACGTTGTCTCACCACTAAGTTACCATTCTAACATCTCAAAGCGGGCCATTGATTGATGGCGTACGGGCGAGCTTTCATCTCTCCCTCGATTCGATGCTTCATGCACTCAAGCAGACATCCTTAGTCCCACAAAAGATGAATTAACAAGTGTTCTTGATGGGAATCGCGAGCTGGTACTGGCGCAAAGAGCAACAAGCGCTGAATCCGAGGCATTCGTCGGCCATGAGAAGTGCATCGGTTGGATGTAGGACATGCAGGAAACAAGGGGAAGAAGAGGGAGGATTAGCTCTTTTCAGTCGAAGTGAAGCGTTGTGAGCAGGCAGTGGGCAAAGGCGCAGTGTTGCCGCTGCCTGGGTTTGACGTGGTGAGTGGGCAGTATGACACGCTGTCTCGAGGGAAATACCAGCCGTCGGGCCAAGTGACAGGCAGAAAATGGGGAGATGGTTGGGGACAAATGTAATGACTATTTATAGATGCTAATAATTAACTATAGAGCGCTACAGTTTTGGGTGAGTGCAGTTAGTAAGCAATTAAAATTATGTTTTAAATAAAGACCCAATGGAGTGTAATTTGTTGTTTGCAAAATTGTGCAGCTCTAAGTAACAGTTAAAAGTTTACATACTCTGACATTCTGTCAAAACCTATGCATTTCTATATGAATGATAACACAAAGACCTTTATTTCACTCATGGCTAGTTAAACCATTTATTGTTTTCGCTTTTCAACTAGAAACTCGCCAAATGTCCCTGATTTAAAAGTTTACATATTGAGTCCTGTATTTCAGCTGAAGTGAGTTTTTCTTTGCTCCTGAACAATTTTCCTGGCAGTTGTTGAATGTCATGTAAACCTTAGATCAGAGACATTTGAGTTGTTTCTGTTTCATTATGATAACTTTGACAATAAATGGCTTTGCACAGCCACTAACCATGAGTGGAAAAAGATATGTGATGTGTTATCGTTCATATTCTATGAAAAATGGCCAAAAGATTAAACATTTGGCCACAACTGTATATTTGAATCAAAAGTACGACAAAATTGTTACTGCACGATTTTGTTCATTTTGATTTGGATACATGCACAGAGAGACACTTATTACATATGTTGAAGTCTGAAAACAGCCTTTTCTTTATCAAAAAGATTTGAACAGAATACACTATTAGTTCAAGGAACAGTCAGTCAATGTTGAGCTCAACTAACCTGGAGTTTTGGACTAATCCCGTGGCGGTTCTTCTTCTTTATAAGCATGTTTTATAATAGGCCGTAAGGTGAACACTGTTTTCGTGTTATCCCGTTCCACTGGAAGGGAACTACTCGATCTCTAGTCCATAAATATTAACGAGTCATGTTAAGTTACCAAAAAAAAGTTTGTCGCAAAATATGCTGCAAATTATTCATACCGTAGCATTTATTGCAGAACTACTTTCTTCAGGCGTAATGCGATATTGGTGGCACGGCCCGTCATGTGATCGTGCTGCACCAATAGAGTGCTCGCTTGATGTCAACAGACCAGCAACATGGCGGCCGCTGTAGTTTTATTCACTCACTGATAAGGAGGAATAAACACCCAAAATCTGATAAAAATGGGCCAAATGGATTCGAAACTGTGCAGTATACTTGGCGAAGTCCACAAAGAGCAATTGGGGGAAATAGAGAATCAGCTAAAGTTATGTTAAGTCGTTTTGATCAATAAAGAGCAGTAATGCATGAATAACCAGTGTCAAAGACGATTAGTATTTTTTTCATTATTTGTTCATACAATATTGATCAATCATAAAAAATATTCTTCATAGAAAACATATAATAGAAGAACAGCATTAGGCCATACACTCTAGCTCATACCACATGACATAACATTAGATTGTGTTTATGTTATAGAAACATTTCAGCTGGAGCAGGTGCTTATACAAATCTATGAGAAACATTTTTGAATGAAATATCCAAAAACATTAATTTGACAAATGTTGTACTTAATGATTATTATTTGATAGTGATTGGATTCACAAACCTGCCATATTATTCTTGTCACACCTACAGTAAATAATTAGACCTTAGTGTGTATGTGCTGACAGAGAATATGTTGAACTTAGTGACAGATTTGTTTATTTTCTCACAGAAGTAACAGAAATAAAAAAGAAATACAGACTACAAATCTG
>OMNZ01060810.1:0-21778 GCA_900303255.1 Lesueurigobius sanzi | reverse complement strand
TGTACAGAATCAAAGAGAGGTATCAATTTTAGTTTACCCTAAAACAGTATTACTAGCGTTAACCAAAATTCTACTTTGTCAACAGGGAAGATAATAGAAATAATAAAGACACAACACAACTAAGTAAAAGCACTCCAGTACATACCAGATCTGTTAACATAGTGGTGCTATCATACTTATTACAACCATTTTACATTGTCATTCTCCCTGGCACCAAACTTACAGTAAAACTAAATACAAAACATACATGTGATGACGAAAAGATAAATGGTGCAATACTAAATCTAATGCATAAATTCAATTATTTGACTGGTACACACACACACACACACACACACACACACACACAAAAAAAAAGGACTATGGCAGCAACAATTACAATCAACTGAACAGCTGTCACTATATGAAAATGCTCACAGCCAACTAGGTATTTTTGTCATAACAGCTTTTTAGAGTGGCTTTTTAGAGCTAACTTGTTTGCATGCAAAGGTAGTTTCAGGTGCAAAGGCTGCCATGTCGAAGCAAACTGCTAACAAGCAGATTTTTTTTTTTTTAATGGCCAGATCTCAAGAGGAAGACTCGGAGCATAAAAACACAAAATTAACATATACGTTTTCTAATCCTTTTCTAATCAAACAACTAAGTTTAAGGTGCTTAAAACCTCTGAATGCAGTCTTCAAATAACAAATATCCCTGTACCTTTAAAAAATAAAAGTATAAGTACATCCCACAAATGCATAACAAATCATGGCTACTCAGGTTTTAACTATAAACTCCATAGCGCATCTATGCAACAATACTTTTTAAGGTTTTTTTAAGCTAAAATCAGGTTACATACACCCAAACAATAATCCATTTTTCTCCTTGTTTTATGCAATCTAGTACTCAATATTACCTAGAAAGTTATGGTGAGAAATATATTGTACTTTCTGGGCCTGGAAGCAGTCTATGCCTGAAATGGGTGAAAAACAAATTGCAGAGTCATTGCAGAAAAGGATAAGGATGCCAGATTTAAATATGTTTTTGTTCCACGAACACATTCAGATTCTTTAATTAAAAGGTAATTAGAATAACCATAAATTCAGTTGTTTCTACCACCCTATTTTTTCACTGAATAACTTCACCTTGAGCCTTTGCATTTTTAATTGACCTTGTGTTCACATCAGAAAACAGAAAATGAGTCAACCTTCTACAACCTTGCTTAAGAACAGAGAATGATGACTGGCTGGGCTTGGTGCTGCTAACTCTGTGACTGTGGTACTGCAATACTTGAGCAGTCTGTGACCAGCAGATCCACCACCGTGCCTCCAGTGACATAGACGGGGTGAGCAGTCACCAAGTTGCTGAGAGATACCGAGCTGCTGGAAGCCACACTGGATGTGACTGGGCTGGGAGAAGCCTGGTTAGTGTTGTGAGTGCCCATGTGTCCCTGGAGCTGGGTAGGTGTCTTGCAGTGGACACCACACAAGTGGCACACAAGTACTCCACCAGAGGTTGCACCACCAAAACCCCCAGGACTGTCCTTCCACTCCTGTCCATGATGCTTTTGGGCATGGACGCGAAGGTAAGTCAGTGTGGTGAAGCCTAATGGGGAAACGCAATAGGTATAGGTGAATAAAGGTTATAAAATATATTAAAGAATTTAAGAGTAAAGAAGTATGGCCCTACTGCGGTTGCACAGGTGGCAGACGTGGTGCTGCGACTGATTGTGCACTCTCATGTGATCTGTGATGTAGGCAGCAGAGAGGAGCTTTCCACATATATGACAAGGGACCTTCTCTTCATGACGAATCATATGTGCACGCAAGCGGTCCTTTGTCGCAAAGCTTGACTCACAGGTCTGCAAATAAACAAATATGTTTGTAATTTTACTACATAAAATCAATAAGCAATTAAACCTTTTTGGGCTTGTTAATAATGCTTAAAAGTACAACGTCTGTGCAAATTCTACACAAGTACAACAAATGACATACAGGGCATTTGAATGGTCGCTCAGATGAGTGCACCTGTCGTACATGACTGTTGAGGTGGTCAGGTCTATGGGAAGGAGAGTACAAAATAAATACTTTTTGCTCAATCACGTTGAATTTTCATCTTCACTTTCAATAACAATAGTTTAATAAAATAACTTACCTGGAGAATGCTTTGCTACATTGTGGACAAACATAAGGTTTCTCCACGCCGCCTTGGTGAGAGCGCACATGGTGACTCATGCGGTCCTTCCTTTTAAAGCGCTGTTGGCAGATGGGACAGGAGAAGGGCTTTTCATCTGAATGGGACAGGCGATGGCGGTTGAGATGGTACACATCACGAAATGCCTTCCCACAAGTTTCACAAGCATGGTTCTTCTTCACTGGGTTTGAGTTTGTGTTTGATGAACGCTGAAAAAAGAATGAAAACAGGAATTAAGCACTGAAACACAAATTGAAGAGTAGTCCAATTAGGTTCATGAGGTCTTCTAGTAACTACTAGTTTTTTCCTTATAGCCAAACCTGTGTGTTTATTTAAATGTAAATCAGCTGACCAGACACGTCACTGTAACATCACAGTAACATCACATGACCTCTTAACAGGCAGCAGAAGCAGCCGAAACGGTCAAGTTAAAGAATAAACACACAAGTCTGGCTATAAGGAAAAAATAGCACAGCATGAAGAGACTGACAACTACAACAAAGACAGGCAAAGACAAATGTTTTACTAGACTGTTACAGAAAACATGCAGAAGCACAAAGGAATGCAGAGTTCAAATTATTTCACTCAGAGGCAAGGATTTTTTAGTAAACTATTATACCCCATAAAATTTTGTTTTTATCCATTATATATGACAAAGCAGAAGACATGCACAAATTGCTTTAGTCTTTAATCCTCAGACAGTAACTACCCAGGGCGAGGCTGCTTAAAAAGACATGCTTTGAGGTTTTGGGGTTGACAACAGCCATCATGACAAAGCCCTGACCCACCTGTACTGTCGTCCCTGAAGCCATGACGACAGCAGCAGGAGGCGGAGCATGGGGGTTCACATTGGCCACTACATTTGCAATGGCAACCCCTTCACCGTCCTGACTAATCAGGGTGGGATGCTGGACTCCCGCCAGCATGTCGGGAGGGTCGAGAGGGGGAGGTACAGAGAGGTGTAGCAGGGACAGGGGCACTGTGGTCCTCTCCGTCCTCCCATCGCTCCCTACCGCAACCACCGACGGGACGACCGCTGCCACCTGCCCCACCACTGCCTCTTGTGCTCCCTCCACCTGCTCTCTGGCCCTGTCCTTCATGCGTACCCCAGTGTGGACTGACTGGTGCCGCCGCAGGTTGTAGTTGTTCTTGAACTGCTTGTTGCAAATGGCACAGATGTGGGCAACACGTGCTGGACGAGACACAGGCTTCACTAAAGTAGGAAAAGAAAGTACATTTCAGTCCAAGCCTTATAGCAAAGGTGCGCATGCGAATACAGTTCTGCATATTATAAACTACTGCATATTACAACCAGAGAAATTAAGTTGAAATCTGTAACCGAATCTTACATGAAATATTGGTAACACGTAATGTAGTTAATAACACTGGCAGAGTTAATAACACACAATATCAGCGAAAATAATGTTTATTTGATTAAGCAAATAAATACGGTGTTGTCATAATTTTCAATATTTAGAGATGTAATCCTTATTGAGAAAGACTTCATTTCTGAGCAATGTTCTTGTCAAAAACTCTTAACACAGGTACGTTTTTTTGTTCAACTTTTCCTGATGGTTGGCTCCCTACAGCCAACAAGAGAATTATTCCTTACCTGGCATAGGCTCCTCATTGAGAGCAGCAGTGTCCACAGTGGAAGGAGGCTGCGCTATTTGGTCTGTGGGTGGGGTTTGGGGAGAATTCGTCTGCCCTGGCATGAGCTCTGATTGGAGACTCCCATCCCCTTGGTTTTGGGTGGGAGTATTCTGGAGGAGCAAGTAAAAGGCCACCATCAATGTAAACACACACGAGTCAGAGCTGTATCAGAACTGAGAAAACTAGTAGTTCAATTGAGACCACTGCATATACAAAGTGTTAATAATACGTTAATGCATGCGTTGAATATGGAGAGACATATGACAATTCAAGCCTACCTGGAAGAGAAAATTGCTCCAAGCAGCATCCATTTTGCGCCACAACGACGGAGATTATCAAGTTAGCTTCTGATTGGAGTTGCAAGAGATGTATTTACATATTTCTTATCCACTGAAAGCCTAAGTCGAGAAACTTTCCATCCAGCAGTGGAAACGATAGTTACTGCATAATAAAAACCTCTGGGGAAATACAGTCATTGAGGTAGCTGCAGTCATTAAACGCACGCAGCTGTTGTTTAACGTAGGCAGCAGTGCACAGGCCAAATGTAATAGTCTTTCTTAGGTTTACAAGTTTCATTAAAAAAATAATAATAAAGTAACCCCGTAACCTGCAAAATCAAGATCACATCAAACTGTTCCCTATAACCGAACCAAAACGATGTTCTACTAAAATAAGATAAAACATAAATACTCTCGCCTGCGTGGGGATAAAATGCATGTAACCCTCATGACAAGTACGGATAATAACAACCGTATCTACTAGCACAGCATGGCATGCTTAGTTTGGAGTAATTGTTTGTCCGGGTTCCTCGATAGGCCTCTCGGTGTTTTCCGAAGCCTCGCTGTCGAGTCAAGCCCTGACCCCCGCTGGAGGCGCTCTCACCGGGCCGCAGCCTCGCTCCTCACCTCGGCCGTTGAGCAGCCAGGATGTCATCTTTCTTTTTTTATCGCCCGCTCTCCCTCCTCCCTCCCTGTCTCTTTCTTCCTTTTCTTTTTTAATTCCTCTTTCTTCTCCCCCTCCTCTCTTTTTCTCGCACCGCTATGTCCCACTTGCTCTTAAAGGGGATGCCTTGCTATTTCCGCCTCCCTCCCTCCGCCCTTCCCTGGTCCTCCCTGGGATTTTCGGCCGACTTTAATTGCGCTCCTACACCCCACCCCCTTCCCCTTCCAGCATTAACATACTGTAAATCCGCAGCAGGAAAGAAAAAAAAAACAATTTACAGACCGACGCATCTTAAAGGGCAGTGCTCATGTCACATATTACATAGCAAGAAAAATATAGCCGCTTTGTTCCCCTGCATAAGTAATCACCCTGATCCCTCTTTTTGTTGTTTGTTGTGTGCACGGTTATCACCATGTCTCCAGCTTCCACATCATATTTAGATTATGCTCCTTTTTTCATTGGTGCTAGTTGGTGCTAGTATTATTGTATCCATGCCTATAACTTACTGCTGGGCTGCTGCAATAGCAATGCCGATTTGGCCTCAATTCAGAAATATACCAAAGCAGGATTGTTGTTCGAAGTTCTGGGCACAAGATACAAACCATCTTAGTGTTCAAGTACTGAGCAAATTTTTGAGGGCCCCTCCCTGCCTTAGGGAAACAGTACAGATTATTCCCCCAGTCCAACGCCCCTGCCAATCATTATAATTTAGATGAGTGGTTCTCAACTATGGATCGGTATACCCACCATTACTCCACGATGACAAGCTGCAACCCCCAAAAAAAATAATAATAATAATCTAAAAATAATAAAATAATTTAAAAGTTTGAAACTTTTAAAATACTGTATTTCTCCATAGATCACAGAAATGGACAAAAGAAACTGTCATTTTAGCACTTAGGTACATTTTTAGTATAGTAAATTCTGAAAGACGCACGACCCACTGAAATTGGTTCAGCAACCTATTTTTAGGACCCGAACCACCAGTTTAGAACCACTAAACGCTATGCGTTTTGGGATAAACAGCCTTGGATGTCATCATCACCACAAGACATTACAAATAGACCAAGACCTGTTGTGTTAATAACAATTTTATTTTTTTATTAGTTCTAACCACCATTCCTTTTCCAATGTAATTTTAAGACATTACTCCTCTTCAGTCTGAAATTACTTGTAATAATATATTTGTCCTCAATTCCTTTCCTTGTTCCACCTTCAAGTATGAGCAGGAAGGAATATCCTCACTCCTGACGCGTGACACTTGTGACAATGACAATTCCATTTAAATAAATTAAATAAAAAATAAACTACCACATTGAATTCTCCAACAAAAATGTGAAGCCATTCAGAAACCCTCCAAGTCTTAGTTAATATAAGGATTTTAACGCATGCACTGACTGAGATCCCAACCAAGCAAGTAGATTATACAGGGAATTGTCTTTAGCTGGTGTTTCTGAGTCATACAAACAGCAAGAGTATCTTTTCTTGTAACATAAAAATGACATAAAAAGTCCTTCAAGTATTTGAAGTATGAAAGACGGAACCTTTGGACCCCATGAAGCTTGTGGAACACTGATTGGTCTCTCATGTGCAGGAATTGGGCTGTTTCGGTCACTGCTGCTGTTGTAACCAGCAGCTCAGTCCAGACCCATCCAACACACTGGGTCACCTTCAGCTCAGTCACCTCTCAAAAATCAGATTATCATGTAGGATTGTACAGTTCATCCTCGGCGACAGGTTCAGAGACATTAAACTAAATAGAAACCAGCATTTACATTCCAGTGGCCAATTGTAAAATGTTTAATTCCACTGAGTTCTTGTGAGAAATGTCTTTTAAATGTTTTCCTGACTCAAGTGGCAATATAACTAAACTTCACCACTTTGACACACATACACATTATTAACAATTATTAATAATGTCTTATTAATAACCATTAACAGTTCGAACACACCAAATCTGACAGTTCTTCTAAATCGTTTTTACAGCTCTTAAACTGCAGTGGTCAAAAGTGGGCCACATTCTTGCCTCCAGGAAACTGTGAACATGTATACAACAAACACATTAGGATTATTTAGGATAATATTGACACCTGTAGAAAATGCAGTTAGAGTTGCTGCTCTAAATCTTCAATTCAATACTCATGTTGATATATCAAAATTACTCTTATCTTTGTTATCCTAAAAAACCAAAGACTTGCCTTGTTTTTAAGTATTTCCATAAATATACAATAAAGATCAAAACTGTGGGACACATAATTGCAAATGCCAGTGAAGCTTGTACAGTACATTTCAAATGTGTTCGATCATGTTTACAAATGTCTTGAACATCAATCTCATGCATTGGAGTGGCTTTGATAGACAAGTTTGGGTACTCAATATGTCATGATGCTGAAAGTGTTTAGTTTGTACATGTCCACATAAAATGTTTATTCTTATCCCATTTTAATTTCAAAACAGTCTCTTTCCTTGATAAACATTCTCCATTTGAAATGGGTTAATCTTGCGGTCATCAAATAAAAGGGTTTGATGGCACAATATCCCTTTAAGAACTGCATAAAGGCATTGGTGATGATCCAAGTAACTTGATTTGTTGTTTTGCAATTAAAAATCTAATATAGTTTGAAACAACAATAAAAAAGGGGTTTCTGGCATCTCCATGATATGATTGACTGCAGAGTGAAGTGAGTGATCTTTGTTGATTCCGTCTCTTCCTGGAGCTCAGGTTCAAGAACTTGCTAAATATATCTGGTCACTACAGACTACATACAAGAACATACACATTGCAGATAGAGTGCCTTTCCCATCATGTTGTCAGTCTTTCTCCATTCCAGCAAAGAACATCATAGAAGACTCAGCTGACCACAGCTCTCTGCAGCTCAGTGACATAAAGGCTAAGATCTTTTGTTTATACAGATGAGAAGATCAAAACACTAAACACAAACTTCATCATTTAAGCTGTCAATTCGTTACAGGTGGTTACAATATTTCCATTTTTCACTAATGTAGTGCAGCAAAATAGTCTCTCTACCCATCCTGAGTCGAAATGAGCAGGTCTCAAATAATTTTGTTTCAGTTTGCCACCTGTCTTGTCGGTCATCGATTGTGTTGTAAAGATGAATTGTTAAAGAGAGTGCTCCCTGCACAGCCAAATCACAAACTTTTACATGTTATTATAACAACGTCCTCAGACATCAACTATAAACAGAAGTGACATTCTTTGTTGAGCCTTTTACATAAAACATGCAGTCAGATCTTTGGCTTTGCAGTGAGCACATTTTGTCATTACATTTCTCATGGTCGGGGCCAAACAGCAAGCTGGAAACACTCAAATGCTCAGGGTGTGGGTCACCGGCCTCATTCTGCTGCATCCATCTCACGGGCCTGTCTAGGAGTACGACAGGTGGGAGCCATTGGAGATGTGTGAAGTGACTGAGGTGCTTCTGCTCAAGACTCCGTCACTGCCCCCTGCACCCCCAGGACCTCCTCCTGAGGCCGTCCTCCTCAGTGGTTGAGGGCTGTTCCTCAGGGCCATCAAACTAGGGGCCCCACGCACCCCCAAGGCCGCACCGCCTCCTCCACCCCCATACATGCCCCCCTGTGAGGAGGAGGATGAGGATGAAGAAGAGGACGGCGCAGAGATGGAGGGTGGTGCTGGCGGTGGGGGTGGGAGCATGGCCAGAGACTGTGAAGAAGAACGCGAGGGCAGGTGGTGGGAGAAGGGTATAGGGTGTGGGTGCACTCCCCAATCCCTCTCCTTCTCTCGCTCACGTTCACGATCTCTCTCGCGCTCTCTGTACAGCTGCGGTGTGCTCTGGTGGTGGTAGTGCTGAGGCAGCTGGTGGCGCTGATGATGGGAGGAAGACGAGGAGGAGGATGAAGAGGAGGAGGCTGACGAGCGAGATGAATGATGCACTTCTCTCCCCTCTCGGCCCAGAGCCAGAGCCAGGGCATGAGAGGACGACTCGCTCCTGCGTTCCCCTCCTCCGCTGCCTCCACTGTTGTGACTGCGGCGCGAGTGCTGCTGTGGCGGCTGAGAGGGGGAGTTCTGAGGGTGCAGGCCGTGGCTCCAGTGGCCTGCTGATCGAGACCCAGATGGAGGGGCATTAGAGTATCCTTGTTTGGAATAGGCATCACCAGGCATCCCAGACAGAGTCAAATTAGTAAAACCTAGACGCAAACTCTCAGAGTCAAAAGCCTCAATCTCACTGGCCTGCCTCTCCAAGAGGGTGCGGATTCTTTCCGAGCGCTCATTTTGTAAAGACAGCATCTCTTCCTCAATCTGAAGAAAAACAAAGAGGAAACCTTATTTTTTTATTTTGTTTGATGTATATATTAGCCTAGAGTCAGTGCTTAATTTGATCCGGCTTTTGGGGGAACGCATTCCGGGAAATCGGAATGTTGAGCTTTATTGGATCCGGGAAATAAAATACTCCAACAACTTTTAAATGTGCAATTATTTTGGGCTGTTCCCCCATAAAATCCATCCAGTACACAAGTGTTCCTGAAAATCTGGATTTACAAATTAAGCACTGCCTAGAGTAAATAGCAAACAATGACTTCTGAGTACATGATTTTAATATCTCTCATTATAAGGCTCAGCATATTTATTAATAAAACTACAGATCTGTGGTGGTTCTCAGTCGTACAGGAGTTGTCCATCTTCAGTCTTCATCTGTACTCTGTAGTTTAAGTGTAGGACCTTTCGCTCTTTATCCAAAGAACCTCTAAGTCCCACCTCTCTTGGTCCTAAAGGTTGGAATAGGCCAAGATGTTTAGGACCAAGAGAGGTGGGAGTTAAGAGGTTTTTAACTCCTCCTAAAAGACCCACAAGTGTGTCAATTCTGCTCATTTTCTGACAAAGTTCTTTGGATAAAGAGTGAAACGTCCTACACTTCAACAACAGAGTACAGATGAAGACTGAAGAATCTTTGCCTACTAAAACTACAGATGTGGTGAATAGTTGCTAACCCTCTGTTCAAGCAGTGCACGGCGGATGGACACCCTCTGCTCCAAGTCTTTGACCTCTCTCTCATGCTGAGTGTCGGTATGGATCTTGATTTTGCTCTGGTAGGCGTTCAGAAGCTCCAGCTCCTGTTGCAACTGCATCCTCAGAACCTTATACTCCGCTTCTTGAGTCTCATCCAGTCGCAGCTAAAGCAGAAAAACGCACAAAGAGCACGTGATGAATGCATGAATTCAAAAATCATATAAAACAGGTCCATGTGAAAAGGGCGCACCAATGGAAGCAGAAAGTAGATCAGGTCAAAGGGGCTTAAAATATTTGTTTTGCTGTGTGGATGTTCTGGAAGTGTTTGAAATCTGGGTTTTCTGAAACAGAAATGTAATAATTTGAGACCTTTTTTTCTATTATTTAATTAGGACTTATCAGTTGAGAGGAAAACATTCCCAAAGACAGACAAGGGCATTAGAGATTTAGGTTACTCGGCTTACGCTGCTGAAGTGAGGGCATTTTATCATATTATGCCGTGCTCTGGTCTCATCATTTCTGTTTCCCTTCATTTTGAAAACTAATAAAAAAAATGTTTTAGAAAGTGGGGCAAATTTAACAATTTAGAAAAAGGATACATGTCTAAATATTATCCACAAGGCCAAACATAGGAAATTTGGAATAATGGTTCATTCAGGAGTCTTTATGGAAGGTTTCTTTAAACAGAGGTAGGGCTCGAGAGAGAAAGCTGGCTGCGGAGCAGACAGGTTGCAGTTGGACGATCAGGTGGGTTTCCGGGCCAGGCAGTGCTGTGTGGTGCATGTGTGAAAGGAACGACAACTCCTTGCCTTACTCACAGCCTGAGTGGACAGCATATCATTGATGGAGTGGTCATACTGCTCTGCCAGGATGGCCAGCTTACGGGTCTGCTCATCTTTGAGGCGCTTGAGCACAGCCTTGTGGTCGGCCTTGGGTGTATTCTCCAGCAGGTGATTCCTCAGGGCTTTGTACTGGCGGGTTTGGATCTTACACGTGTCCTGGAACTGTCGTTTAATCTGGAGCTCTTTGGACTGAGGAAAGAGAAGAGATGGTGCAGCTGAGCTAAACCTCCTGTGGCCAACACGCAAAAGTTTAGTGTCTCAAACAGATTGTCTACAGAGCATTATAACACTAATATTTTGCCAAAACATGGGTTGAACATATATAGCAACGTCTCTGTATGCTTCTGAAAACTACACAAGTGAGACTAATTATTTGAATATTTAAAGAAATCACGGACTGTTGAAAAGTGTTATAAGCACAAGGGTCTATGGTAGAGCAAGAGTTAACACTCTGGCCCTAAATTAGTAAACTTACAACTAAGGACATGCATTAATTAACATGAGATAATACTTACAGCGATGTTTAAATCAAAAGCGGCTTGTGTTATTTTGATGGATTGTGAGGAGGGAAGACAACACAAGAGGTGTATAACAGGGAGACAAATGAAAAAAACAATAAAAACTTAATGAAAACAAATCAAAAACATAAGACGATGATTTTAACACAATTTATTTTTGTTTGTAAAGTAATGAGAAAATATAAAACATTTTTTTTCTCTAAAATTCCATGAGCACACACAGCCAAACACTGCGCCGACCAAGAAACTGGAAATTAAACAAAATGCCTGAATGCATAAATCATAAGCATAAAAATTTCAAGTGGGAATTTATCATAGTAACACTTAAATGATGTCACAGAACGGAGTACAAACACGTAAACATACACAGAGGAAGGAAACACAAAGCAAGGGAGGCTTTTTTTTAAAGCTCAAGTCCCTAATTGTAGGTCCCAAATTCTTAAGGCTAATGTCTGGAGTTTACTGAGGTTTCTATGAATGGCATTCAACAAATGTCAACATAAAATTTATAAAATAAATAAATAAAACTTTTTTTTCCTTATTTTTCAAATGACATCTTTAAGAAGCTGCTTGTGTCAACTTTCACATTCAATAGTTTGATAATCTTTGGACTTGAAATGGATATTGGTCACACATACGATTGTCTATATGGCTTTGTACAGCGTGATATAAAACATATATATCTTTACATCTAACTACTTCTGCTGTTTCCATCAGCTAGGGATTGACCCCTCACACAAGAGTGCAATTGCAATACATTAGGAATAGGCACTTAACCACTTTCCATCATTTTCTCCAATATCTTTGAAGATTGTATAAAGTGCAACAAAATGCTTGAAAAGAATGAGCTGATGATAATAACATATCAGCAATATCTGCCTTTAAAACTTCTTCAATGGCCCTTTGTGTGAAGTACATAAACCTTATGATTTCTACTAATAAATAGGGCTATTGCATTTTACACTACACCTAGTGTTCACATGAATTAGTGAAATGATTTGTTATAGGCTTCACAGTTTTGGAAAATAAAAGGAGCCATTCAATATGATATTTGTTAAAGCCCCTGTAGTAAATGTGCACTTTAATAAAATAAAATAAAATAAAATACAGTATAGTAAAATAAAATTGCACAAAATGGTCAAAATAACCATAAAAATCTTTGTCTGACAAATTAAGAGTAAAATAAAAAAATATAACTTTTACAAAAAGCACAATAACATAAAAAGAAACCTTCACTGGGTGTGGTACAGTAACTGGGTTAACAGTGTTGCCACTGCACAGCTTGACAGCATCCATTTGTGAATGCTGGTTTTCTAGAGCTTAAAAAGCCGTTTTTCTGCCACAAATGGATGTGTGTTGGATAAAATAAAAACAGACAATGACAATGACAGAAAAATGAGAGGACATGGCTTCACACAAACCATTAGAAAATGATTCACTAAAATACCAGTCTTTGGTCTCCTGTTTGACTATCTCCATGGTTGAACTTTACCTCGTACAAACCTCCCAGAGGAAGTTCGCCTTAACCCACTCTCCCATCTAGTGTCATCTCGAAACAGGTGCTCCCTCTCCTCCCTCCTCCTGCGCTCCCTTTCCCTCCTCTGCCTCTCTCTCTGCACACGCTCCCTCACCTCTCGGGGCAATAGACGTGGTAATCGGCTTGCAGGTTCCTTCTTTAAGAGGCCTAGACTTTGGAGCTTCATTTGACAACTAGGGGGCAGCTTTTTCACTAGCTTTAGCACAAGTCTGAACACTGCAGAGTTGGCCAGGTCTGCAAGGATTCCAATGGGGCGTTTAATGAAACGCCTTATCCAGATTAGGCATTTGGCAAAGAGAGAGTTGTTATTGCAGTGAGATTGATATTCCAGGGACAAACTTTTGATAGGGACAGGTATTTTAGACTGACGTGCACCCCAGTTTCTCCCTGCTTTGGGAAACATCTCATAGAGATTCCTTTCTGTCATTCCTCCCAGAAATAGCTGACAAACCGTAAACAGCGGCTGTGGCAAACGGAAAAGAACACGCATGCAGAGGCGGTTCACTTTGCGAGGTGCATTTTGGAAAAAGTCTCGCGCTGGTCTAACAATCAGGACCACCATTAAATATAGTGAAAGGAACAGGGAGGGAGAGCTGAGGAAAGAGGCAGAGATAAGAATAACAGGGACATAATAAATGCCTAGGCTAAAAGAGAGACCTAAACTGAAAAGGCCACTGGCCCACAGACTGAGCCACAGGAATGTGGACAGAGACAAGGAACAGCAAGAGCGGAGGAACAGGTAGGAGAAGAAAAGAGCTAGCACTGTAAGTTCAGCCGACAAGAGCAGAGATGAGACAGAGGGCAGAGGGCCACCACAGCGCCTCAGAGACAGGAGGAAGACTGACAGCGGCAGCAGAGTGAGATTTGAAGGGTGAGCTGCTGCTGATAGGGACAGCAGGAGGCAGATGGCATGGGACAAGAGTGATGGGAAAGAGGATTCAGCCGGTTGAGGTGGTGGAGGGGGTATTACGGGGATTGGCTCCAGCTCATCTGTGCTGTCAGGAAAATAAAATTCAGAGAGCTCATCAATGTCTCTCTCACGACGGCCCCGCCGTTCAACAGGTAAAGGGAAGATTAGCTCAGATGGACAGCCATCAGCCACACCTCTGCCCTCTTCCTCATCCAGTCCATATTTAAGACCATTATCACCCCACGGAACACCCTCCACTTCCCTCAAGTCTGTCCCTTCACCATCGACTTCCCACTGTCCTCTTTCAACCTCAAGGTCACTTGATATTGGTTTAACGTCATCTACTACATCTAGACTACCAACCACAGAGTCACTTGCTGCTTCTTCCTCTTCAACGTCTGTAAAAAAAACATTTCTGTAGTCTTCTGACCCTCCATTATCCATTGTCAATTCCTTCTCAAGTTCCTCATCTCTCTCCTCTTCCTCCTTCCTGGGCCAAACCTTAGCTGACCCTTGGTCACCCTCATTCTCTCCCTCATCCAGAGACACCGGACTCTCACTCACTTTCAGACTCTTGGGCTGTTGGCGGACCTCCACGGCGTGTTTCTGGCGCAGCTCCTGCTCGCGCCTCTTGTTATACTCCATCTGGTTAGTGAGCTCAGTCTGGTGCTGTGTCCGGATCAGATCAGCCCGAGTGCGTTGGACTAAACTTAGTTGGCGAAATTCCAGCTCCTGGGTGGACTCATGGTGACGCAGCAGCATGGCACACTCCAAGTCCTTCAGAGTTTGCTTCTTGTTCAGGTCCTAGAACAGCACAAAGCCCAAAGACAATTAGGTAAAGGTGAAACCCACTGAAAAAGAACTAATTGTCAACTGCAACTCACATTTCAAGAAAATCAAACTAATACTAGTACTAATTTGTCAAACAGCACGTTACCTCTCTGAGCAGATCCTGCTCGAGGTTGTGTCGAGCCAACAGCATCTTCCTCTTGTACTGGCGACACTGGAGTTCATAATACTGTCTCTGCCTTCGGAGTAGACCAGCCTCCTCTTCAGCCTGCAACTGCTGCAGACACTCCTTCTGATGCACCAGCCACTCCTGCTTCTCGCGCTTTGGTGTTGATTGGTTCTCATTCAATTCCTAGGTTTTGAAAGATGTTAAAATCCGAGATATTTTTCCTTGTATATAAAGGATAGAGGCAGTACCTCTTTAAGCTGCTCCTTTCGCTGACGATATTGACGCTTTTGAGACTCCAGAAGACTTGTCAGCTCCTTTTTCTGCTGCCCCAGTATGTGCTGCTGAAACTTCTTCTCCTCAGTCAAAACGGCTTTTGTCTAAAAAAAAACAAAAAAAAAAACATGACAATAAACCTCTAACAGCGCATGTTCAATTGAAAGTACTGGACCTCACCAGTTTAAGAGGTTTTCTCACCTCCTTTTCCAAAATGGCCTGGTGTTTCTTAGAAAGTTTCTCTCCCTCCATCGAGAAGTTGTTCCTCTGATTCTCTAGCTCTTTGTCCAACCTCAACTGGTGTTCATCCATTTCACCCTTGAGTTTGTTCTCAAGGCCCATTAACTGCTTCTGGTGCTGTCGACGCATGCGTTTATACCTGTACACAGTCAAGAAGCAAAAATGAATGGAAATGTGTTCAAAACACAAATATTTTATTTGTGTTTTGTGCTGACAATATTCATACCCAGACATTTGTTCTCTGAGAGCCGACCCCTGCTCATGCTCCTGGATCTGACGAGTGACCAGTGAAGCAGTTCTGATTGTAGCAAAATGGTCTCTGCGCCGTCGCCTCCCACCGCCACCTCCTCCTCCCCCCGAAGCTTCTCGCTGGGAGTCCACCTCTGGTTGGTAAGGGTCATCGTAGATGTTGTCATGGCTCTATTTAATGGGAAGGGGAATAATAGTCAGTGGAATCAAAGAAATATGTGTTGTGTAAAGGCACAAACACATGAACCAGTAGAGGGCAGTATTTTCACAAACATAGTTCCAAACACACACAATTAGTATGTACAATGAGTTATGAAGTGCATACAGACTTCAAGATTTCCACACAGTACATTACTGGCATTGCAGTTTTCTAAATAGACAATGCTTGCTCACCAGAGGCTTATGCAAAACAGAGCTGTTGGAGGTGACTGTGTGCTCTCCTTCCTGCATCATGGCCATCTCACCGCTGTCGTCAGAGCCGTCAGCCAGGCTGTTGACTGAGCTGCTTTGAGAGCTGGCACTGATCGACATGGACGGCAGAGAATGGGAGCTTTCCATGCTATTTACTGTGCCAGTACGTAGCATATATTGCTCCACATCCTAAACAAACAACAGTGATATTAGCAATTTTAATACCAGTTGTATTGGCTGCAATGACATTTTTTTGTTTTTTTATCATACAATGAAAAAGCAAAGCAATCATATTCTTACCTCCTCATCATCAGCTCCTTCGGGGGCTGGACCATTGTGTGCCTCATGGAAAAGAATTTTTTTCATTTTTCGATACTGAAGGTTGTCCAACTCTCGAACTGCATCCTTGGTTCGTGCAATTAGATCCATTACAACTGTCATAGGACGCTCTCTGCATAGGAAGTGGTGCTGATGGATAGAACAAAAACAAATAGTTTCTTAATTGAGAGCAGTCTGAGGGTGGGTGAGGCGGCTAAAAATGTTTATCATGGTTTCCTTAAGAGCTCAGCTCTCAAATCACAAAATAGATGAGGATTTATGTAAATGTAGGATAGTATATCAATTCATGATGGAGGCTCTCCTTAAGGAGATGAATACATTAAACTAACTAACCAATCAACCATTAGGAGAAATTGGTGAGGAAAGTAGACTGTGTGCCGAGAGATGCATTTAACACTGGAGCACTAAATCAAACACTAAATACATCAAGTAAATCAAGCACTAAATTCAGATTCAACAATATCTTGTTTGGCAGATCGTCATATCGTGATTGAAAACGGTATATATTTAATATATGTCCTTTTGTCACAGATATACATTATATTCATTTTCCTAATGAGCTTGCATGTATTGTCACCAGCTTAAGTACATTCTTCTTCAAAATTTTAGAGTCTAATAAATAGGCTTCTACTTTGCTTATACCTTGAGCATCACATCAGAGGTAGGTCTGTCTGGGACAAGTTTCTGCAAACAGGAATCCACAAAATTGCGGAAGTAGTCTGACCTAAAAAATATATAATAAATATAATGGTTAAAAAAAAGGATGTGCTTAACATTGGTATGTGACTAATTATTTAACTGACACAAAGGATTTGCCATAGAAATGGCTCTCACCAGTGATTTGACTGTAACACAGGGCTCTCATTCTGGGCGATGTGGTATAAGGCACTCATGGCATTCATGTTGAACAGAGGAGGCTTCCTTTCCGCTGTACAGTGATCAAGTATGAGGGAGAAGACAGAAATAACAGAATAAAGGCAAAGGCATCTCTAAAAAGAACAACTGAATTATGATGTTATAGAATGTGGATTTGTTACCCAGCTCTATGCAGGTAATGCCAAGTGACCACACATCCACCTTTCCATCGTACTGACCCTCGTCCATGGCCAGGATCACCTCGGGCGCCATCCTGCAACAAATCAACAATTCCTCCTTTTATCTTCATCAACACCACGCTAATGAACATGGCCAACATGAAACCATTATTGATCAGAACGATGCAAGATCTGGTGTAGCAAAAAGGGGAACGTTTTTGAAACCGTGTCACAATGTAATATTGTATTCAAATTGCCACCTCACCAGTAAGGAGTCCCCACAAAGGAGTTGGCAGGAGCAACAATAGAGGCAGAACCAAAGTCCCCTAGTTTGACCTGGCCTGGCTCCGTTAGCAAGATGTTTCCTGCTTTCACATCCCTGAAAAACAAATTTATGAACGAGAAAACAATGTCAGGAAAACGTAGCCAATTTCAATGGTTGAGCAAAATTGGTGCTACAGTGCTCTCCACAGTGCTGTATTTATTGTGTCTCTTGACAGAAATGTGGGGGTGGAGTGCACTAGCGAGAAAAGAAACCATGCCTACCTGTGAATCATGTTGTGAGAATGAAGATACACCAAGCCCTGCAATGCACCATGGATGATGGCAGCTATTTCCACTTCCTGGAGGGGTTTCTTGTGAACTGTAGGGATAGAGAACAGGGTCTGAGTGTTGGCTACAGTTCACATGAACAAATCAAGTGAACTGGTTATTGATTGGGACTTTCTTTTGACTGCTATTCTCTTTACCTTCTAAAAGGTCAGATGCTGAACCCAGGCAGTACTCCATCACCAGCTACAGGACAAAAGCAAAACATTACAAAGCTTTCCAGGGAAGCATAAAGGAAAGTTATTGCTATGCTATATAGAATGTAAAATCATCATTTAAATGTAACCTATACAACACAATAAAGCCTGGTATAGACCCATTTCATGTGACGTATGCATACTAACTTAGGTGTATGCGCGGGCAGACTGGGTGCAAAACTGAAATACTGCATTGTACTAGCATTGCCTCGCGACTTTGGTATAAAAACACCACAATGCCATCGTGTTGCGTTGTTGATCGCACAAATAGGAAGTACTAACAACCCAGGACTTAATTGGTCCCAGGTGCGCACCTTCAGAAGAATAGACGAGACTTGCTATCAAACGAGTCAAATGGTCCGTAGTTGAGATCATAATGCACACATTTGTGGTGCTCATTTTATCATTGGTAAGAATTTTTTTTTTATTTACAAAGAAATGGTGTTTGACATGACATAAAAAATTTTTTTTAGAATCTTTTAGGCCTTATCGTAAACCACCCTGTACAGAGAGCTGCATTCATATATTTAGTGATTTGAGAAACTTGGTAATCAGGCTTGACAAGCACAATACACATGCAAGCCATTATTATTATAATAATAATATGGGCGATATTGGGGGATATTCCCGTTAGCATTGTTACATGGCAAAAACAAAATCTGTTAGATTTATCTTGCATACTGGTGCAGGTCCGACATGACTCTGCACCCTCCAAACTAACGTTAATTCCAGTATTTATATTATTATTATACATATTTTGCATGGGTTCACAATTGTTCACCTGTACTTAAAGTGAGTTTCCATAAATAAGCGGCCGCTCCTCAGGTGACAAGCTTTCTACGTACTTTGAACTAATTTCTAGCCTTAACAGCGGTTCATTATTCCCATTGTTCAAACGTGACCGATGTAAACAACTGATATCTGAATAACTGATGTGTGATATTGGAAGCCTATGGTTTCTGCAGTCAGTATGAGCGCACATCAGTCACGTGTCTCATGCTTGTCAACTTCGAAACCAGTCTATAATTGTTATCTAAAGTGTATATTATTGTCATTTTGTACAATGGCGTGAAGTATTTTATGCTTGTCAGTGCAGGGAAGTTTGAGACTTAACAAATTCTTATCCTATGCCTGAAACCTAGCGACTGTGAACACTGACCCATGCTGTGTGCTCTTTCAGGTAGCAGCCCCGATACTCCACAGTGTTGGGGTGCCGCAGCTTCTGGAGGAACTTCACTTCTTTGATGATATCTTGCCATTTCTGACACAAAAAGACATTGTAAGTGCTCCTAATGTTGTTTCATACCTAGTAACTATAAAATTAAATGTTGCGGTACCTCGTTAGACTGCTTGCCACTGTAGGACATCTTTTTGATGGCCACCACCTCATTGGTCCGGATGTCATGGGCCTAAAAACAAGCACAATCGATCCTCATCATGTTAACCTTATCCTACATCTGCAACCATTTTTTCTGCAGATAAACCATATATTAAGATTTCGCAAGAGCAGGGGTTCCGCTTTTTGACCAGCTGGAACACAAAATTCCAGCCATTAATGAGAATTGCCGGTCATATAAAAATATTATGAATATTGTGTCATTATCAATAACGATGCACCTACAGCACTTTAATATGAATGCATGAGTCCAAAAACACCTCAGAACATGATGACAGCAACACTCTAATTTCTAACTAATAAAAAGACTCAATAGAAAGACATTAAGACATTAGAGAAAGGAGTTAAAAGCTCAACATCAGACACAGGGCTGTGTGTGCGGACATTATGAGAGCTGTCTAAATGTACAGCCCCTGTCCGGACAAGAACTCAGACAGGTGCCAAACATGTGCCTCACTGTTCAAGCTCTGTCCACAGTGCAAAAAAAAACAACAACAAAAAAAGAGCCAAGAATGATTCACCGCGGAGCAGCTCTGTGGCACATTCAGGGCAGAGACCTTGTATGCACAAAGCTGGGTGTACTCTGCTCTAGAGAGACCGTGTGTTTCTCTCCATACCCCCTGCATCCCCACATGTCTGTGCTTTACTTTTTGCTGTATGGTTGAGGTGCACACTAGAGCGGGGATATTTTCTGAAAATATCAGCATTTATCGCCATGAACTTTGCTAATTTCTCTGGTTAGCCTTGAGTTGTAGCCGTCACACTATTAACATTCCACGTTCCGCTCTCTCGCCATGCTCCATGCACTCCAAATGCTCCTCATTTTTTCATACACAAAATACCGAAGTACCATGGCTTTTTGGACATGCATGTACAACGTAGAACAGGAGAATAGAATGGTCTACAAAAGCCACAGATAAAATGTGTGCACAGTTTGTAAAAGGCTAATGTGATACACAACTGAGGTTACTTCATGTGGAAGCATTATCAGATTAGCACAAAGTCTTGACTTCATGTCTCCGTCTGATCCCGTGTTGATTCTGTAGTATTAAACATACCCTGCACAAAGCAGAGTGTACACTGCACTAGTCGTCGGAAAAATCAGTCACAGCTCAAAATCGCAGGTCATAGGTCGTACATTGAGGAACTAAAATTTAAAATAGAGCCCTTGTACGCAGAATCAGCTGACCTCTCACTGCAGCAAAGATCCCTGACATGTGTGTCAACATAATACAGCCCCAGGCAGCGCACAGGACCACATTTTACTTTCCCTGCACTTTTTTCATAGAAATAAACACTGAGCAAGATGCACTTGCCTCAGCTCAACAGGTTTACTGTACAATGGCTCCAGACGACACCTGAAGCCATCACACAGTGCAGGCGAGTGTGGGCTCTTCATTTTACATTCCCCACATCTTGCAATGGGACATGGGGAGGACTAAAACTGCCAAAATAATAAATCAATCAATAAATAACATGTCTACATTGGCAAATAATTATAATATTATAAATATATATACAGTGAAGAAAATAAGTATTTGAACACCCTGCTATTTTGCAAGTTCTCCCACTTAGAAATCATGGAGGGGTCTGAAATTTTCATGGTAGGTGCATGCCCACTGTGTGAGAGATAATCTAAAAAGAAAAATCCAGAAATCACAATCTATGATTTTTTAACAATTTATTTGTGTGATACAGCTGAAAATAAGTATTTGAACACCTGTCTATCAGCTAGAATTCTGACCCTCAAAGACCTGTTAGTCCGCCTTTAAAAGTCCTCCTCCACTGTATTATCCTGAATCAGATGAACCTGTGTGAGGTCGTTAGCTGCATAAAGACACCTGTCCACCCCATACAATCAGTAAGACCCAAACATTCAGCATGGCTAAGAGCAAAGAGCTCTTAGAGAGAGAGAGAGTGGAGCCCCATGCAAGATATCACCTCGTGGGGTCTCAATGATGCTAAGAAAGGTGAGGAATCAGCCCAGGACTACACGGCAGGACTTGGTCAATGACCTGAAAAGAGCTGGGACCACTGTTTCCATGGTCACTGTTGGTAATACACTAAGACGTCATGGTTTGAAATCATGCATGGCACGGAAGGTTCCCCTGCTTAAACCAGCACATGTTAAGGCCCGTCTGAAGTTTGCCAATGACCATTTGGATGATCCAGAGGAGTCATGGGAGGACGTTTTGTGGTCAGATGAGACCAAAATTGAACTTTTTGGTCATAATTCCACTATGCTGTGTTGGAGGAAGAAGAATGATGCGTACCATCCCAAGAACACCATCCTTAATGTGAAGCATGGGGGTGGTAGCATCATGCTTTGGGGGTGTTTTTCTGCTCATGGGACAGGACGGCTGTACTGTATTAAGGAGAGGATGACTGCAGCCATGTATTGTGAGAATTTGGGGAACAAAATCTTTCCCTCAGTCAGAGCATTGAAGATGGGTCATGGCTGGATCTTCCAACATGACAATGACCCAAAGCACACAGCCAGGAAAACCAAGG
>OMNZ01060788.1:0-11347 GCA_900303255.1 Lesueurigobius sanzi | reverse complement strand
TAGTTAACTACAATTTACAAAACTACACATTTTAGAGTAGGCTAAAATATGTCTTGAGTCTTGACTGAGATCATGGCCGTCACGTTTGCCACAGAGCGCGTCATGTCCGATTTGATTAAATAACTTTGTGGCTTTGTACAATGCTACCACATCAACTTGTACAGTCCAATGCAGCTCTATTGCCTCCTGCTGCTAAAGTTGAGTAATATTTTTTTTTTCTTTTGAACAAAAAATATAGATTTTATGGACAATCTAGACTCAGATATTGATACTTTCAATACTGGCTCCAATAAGTATTGATATTTTGATATTAATCCGCACATCACTAATAAGGATTCAGCCAATACACTGCAAAAACGAATCTAAAAATAATTCACATTATCTTGAAAGTGAATAATTTGACCATGATTTGGGCAGATCAGGAAAACAGTCCATACAACAGTCCATAAAGTGCAATCAGCCATTGTGCAAATTAAGCAAGTTAATAGCAGTGGCCTCAAAAGAAAATTTGAAGCCATTGGTTCTGGCCCTTGGAAGCTGAAATCTCTTCCTAGAAGGAAGGAGATTAAACGCCATCCTCAGGGGATGGTCAGGGAGGGACAGGATGGAGCGAGCCTTGTTTAGGACCTGTCTCCAAATGTTGCTGAGACACATCTGCTGTCGACCAATGATACGATTGGCCTCAGTCACAGCTCGGTTCATACGAGACTTGTTCTGAACTGAAAGATGCCTATGAAAAGAAACAAGATAAAAGGATAAAATTGACTCAATGAAAGACCTGTAGAATAAAACCATGTCTTGTCCACATTAAAAGAATTTAACCTGCGTAGAAAATACAGTCTCTGTGCTCCCTTTTTGCAGATCTGTGCTGAGTTCTGATCAAATTTCAGCCCATAATCAATGACAGTTCCCAGGTATTTATTTGAGTCCACTATCTCCACTGCAGTTCCATTGATGACAGTGGGAAGTGGTGCCTGAGCTGTCTTCCTGAAGTCCAGGACCATGTGTTTTGTTTTCTTCACAATAAATTTGAGTGAATGACTGTCGCACCACTCCACAAAGTCTCCAGTGGCTGGTCCATGATCAAGTTCTCCATCCTGCAGCAGACTTACCAAGACTGTGTTGTCTGCAAACTTGATCGTGGCTCCTGCAGTTATTTGTATATAAAATATACAAAAGAGGTGAAAGGACGCACCCTTGTGGTGATCCTATGAAGGACACCTTTATATCTGAGTAAGCACCATTTGCCTACTCTTTGGGGTCTGCAGGTTAAAAAGTTATTGATCCACTTCACAAGGCCAGGATTGAGATTAAACTCAGACAACAGTTTAGAGCAGTTGTCTGAGTTTAATCTCAATCCTGGCCTTGAACAAGGGAAGCATTACATTTTATTTTTTTAATGGGGAGGCCACTAGTCTGGAGACCGCCGGGAGCGCCGTGAGAGTCATGTTCTTTGACTTCTCCAGCGCCTGCTGTGGGGGAAGCTAGAGGACGTGGGAGTGGACGGACACCTTGCTGCCTGGACCATTGACCACCTTACAGGCTGACCCCAGTTTAGTTTAGTTTATTTGTTTAAAGGACAAACTGCAGTTACATTAAAAAGATGGCTGCACCAGATTTAGCACCATACTAATTTCCATCTGTAGTCCTCACAGTCCTGCACAGTATGTGCGGCTGCGCAGCTGTGAGTCTGAGGTGGTCATCTGCAGCACTGGGGTGCCCCCAGGGGACCGTACTCTCACCTTTTCTCTTCACCATCTCCACCTCGGACTTCACCTACATCACGGACAGCTGCAGATCAGAGGATCGCGAGCCGTGGGTACCCATTACAAAAGTAACAAGATACTTGCTTATATTTACTTTTTAATATTTATATACCAAGTTCAATTCTGCTTTGTGTCATTTTGAAATGATGGTGGGTCCTGACTCCAAACCAGTTGAGAACCACTGTTTTGGTGGCATTCCCCTCTAACACGTTTTATTATTTAAATTCCTTCATTGTCCCTGTAGGAAAATCTGATCTGTATTAAGTTTTATACTATTTTATTTATTAGTAATAGCAATCGTGCTGTTCTTTCCATCAAAATGCTCCTTTTAAACAGATATATATTTAATAAACATGTTTTGTCAGAAAATGTAGTGCTCTTTTTCTTTTTTCCGAGGAGAGGGCAGCACTTTACAGTTCTACACGATGTTATTCTTGAGCACAGCACCATTTATCGCTTCTATTTTCAACAACTATTAGTGCGGTCCTCTGCTCTGGTTGACCAAGGACCTACACTGCTTTAAATGACCTGTCTCATGCTTGTATCCCTTAGCCTTGATATTTACTGTGGTATGAATTAGAATAACGCATGTGTTTAATATTAGCCTTGTATGATAAAGCGCAGTTCTACTTTAGGCCAGCAGAGTGCGCACTTTCTCCACATCAAATGGAGTCACATTTTGGAGACAATGGACAGGGTTGTAACAAATCTGTCATCTTCATTAATTAATTTCTCTATATATAACTAGTATTATGTAAGTAAGAAAACAGATTACATGATAAATGGATGCAAGTGTAAATATAATTTGGGAGCAGAATCATGCAACATGAATTTGGAAACTACATTGTGTGCAAAATTCTCAAAGGATGATGACTTCATTTTAAATCCTTCAAAATGAAGGACAGCCTTCATAATTTTCTGTCAGAACTCTAAATATTCAGTCAATGACAGAGAATTTTCAGTTAATGTAACCTCTGCAATGGATCAGGATTGGACACTCAGAAAAGACATGAATATATTTTTGTAATAATCAATAAATTATCAAGAGTGGTCTTGTAGATGCTTTATTTTCATAACAAACAGAATCAGAATGAAACCAAACCTGCTTTAAACCATGAATATGATATTCTGAAAACTATTCAGAGTTTGCCATAAATGATCAAAGATGCAGATGTTTTGATCCAGTCATTTTGAGCACCCACCCAATAATCAAAGATAATCAGGTTGAACACATTTGCAATTTGTTCCCCTCTCCCATAGAGTAAGACTGATTCCTGTCATCAACCTGACTGTTTGACAACATCACATTGTAGAAAACCAGCCTAACAAGTGCAGTTTTGTTTCTCTCCAATCATAACTCTGCCTTTGATGTCGTAGTCCAGATCGCTCCAGTTCACCACGTTCCCCGGAGTGAAGGTCTGGCCCTTCATGAACTTGTGGATCTCACGGGGCGGGAGCACATAGTCCCACATGTGCACGTCAGTCATCATCCCCCTGAACGACTGATTGGCAGCGAAGCCGCCGCCGGGACTGTCCTGGTCCTGTGAAAACCAACAAATACAGTATCAGTATATATTTCTGAAAGAGCTGACAAGCTTTTGCTTCTGCCTACTCCTTTTGGGCATCATATCTGCTCTGTATATATTTATTTATTCTCTTTCGCGTTGCTTTCCATGCTGATCTGTACCTTTACGTATGTCCAACTTTGTGAAACTCACATGCTCAAATAAAAAGACGAAAGACTAAGCGCAGCCACATTGTGCAACAAGTAGAGGCAATGGAGCATCATAGTCCCGTCTGTACACGCACGCACCTCGGTGCCAGAAGTAATAATCCCATTCAAAGATTGCATTAGCCTGGCCTTAGCCATCCGTAAACTCCGGTCAATTTTTATTTCCCTACATGTACATCTGGGTCTGCTCTCAGTGGCTGCGTTAACATCGGTTGAATTGAGTCGGACCATTCAGCGAGCGGGAGGCGGGTGTTGTAGGTGACGTCAGGCATATGCAGGAAATGATAATACGGATGGCAAAGGCCAGGCTAGTGATTGGGTAAAATCAGATCCAATCGTTTCAAACTTTAAAAGGAGTTGACTCCTCCCACCTCAAAACGGAGATCAATTGTGTAGGGCCAGACCCTCTGTACGAAATGAGTACGAGGGGATGGTAGGACCAGGCTAAGATTGCATAGACTTTTGGAAAAAAAATGTTTAAAAGAACTAGCAGCTAATCAGCTACGTGGAGACTTATGGGCATACAACACACAATAATAAATTCAAATTACATCCAAAACTTTATAAACCAAAAAGTTATGAAAATATTTCACCGTTTTCAAGTATTAGGTATTTTCTTGCTTGTAAAATATCTGCGCTATGGCTAGCAGTTAGCACGTAGCTGATTAGCCTCCGTCGTGCTTTTAAACTCGTGCAATTTGAATCTTTCGAAAAGTCTATGCAATTTTTGAATGGGATTATTACTTCCGGCACCGGGGTGCATGCTCCTACAGACGAGCTGGTGGGCGGGACTATGATGCTCCATATAGCGTCTACACTGGTTCCCAAAGTGGGGTCCGGGGCCCCCTGGAGGGTCTGAGAGGCTATGTAGGGGGGCCTCCAAAGGTTGTCCACAATACAATCGCACAAAAATAGCTGTTCTGGTCTGGCTTAGCAGCTTAAAACCTAGACGTGTTCCCCCTGAAGAACGTTTTCCCGTAGTTAGATCTCCCACTGTAATTGTCTAAATTGTTGTGTTTTTATATTCCTTTTTGCATTTAATTATTTTGTCTTTTTTCAATAAATAAGATCAAAATTTATTGATGCTTCAAGTTGGTTTGTTTAACTATATCATTTGCGTTAATCTAGTATTAAAAGACCTCATTCCTTCAGATCAGCCTGTGACGTCATAGCACCAGCGTCACTGGACCGCAGTGCTCAAGGATGTAATTTTTAACTTACTATTCTGAATTTCTGTAGCATTTTTATGTTCTCTACAGATGTATGTTGGGGCAGCGACACTGTCTGGTTTGGGAATGGCTGGTCTACAAGATTATATCAAAATTGTTGTTTGGAAGGTATACAAATTTACAATGTTAAAGGGACTCTACGGAAGTTAAAATTTAAAAAATAATACATTTTCAACCCCCTACATGCTCCAGCAATGTCCCACGCTGTACTGTGAGCCCACACCTATCCCACTCAATTGCCGCTATAAGCCTGCACCTTCACTCTAAAGTTGCGTGTTCGGGGCCGAGTCAGCAGTCATTCACCGGCTTAACATGGAGACTGCAGTTACGCGGATGGCCAGAGGTGGCAGTCACGAGTATGAAAATGATCAAACTCCGTTGAGTCCCTTCAAGTTAATAAATGAATAGAAAGCTGCACAAACTGCAACTAAAAATAAATTAAATATAATTGATGTTTAATCTCTCAAATAAAGGTTTAATGATGTTCTTTTTTCCGACAAACGGAGCTCAGGACCCGTCATGTGACTTTTGCTGCCCACCAAAGACTCTGATTGGTCAGAGCATAGAGATATACAATGTTTTGATTTGAATTTCTTGTAGCAACATACGTTCTGCTAGCCGATGCTGTCAGCTGAGAAAAGTCTATTCAAGACAATTATCTTTTTGATGACTCAGCGATCAAAAATTAATATATTTACCATCACATTTACAAACTTTTCATTGTTTTTTCGAAAAATATCGTTTGATCATCATTATCGAGAAAGTCCCTCTATTGACATATTATTTTTTGTTAATATCACAAACCCCTAGCAACAAGTCAATTAAAAACTGCAGTTGTTCTCATACCTGTCCCAGAACAATAGTGGGCTTTTCAGTGATCGGCTTCTCTTCGATGTATTTTATGATCAGCGGCTCCCCGTTCAGCCATGCCTGCACCAGTCCCGTGGCCGAGTCCCAGGTCTGGCAATAGGACTGCCATTTGTTTGGTGCGTAGTCGATACCGGTAAACTCAACCTTACCCCTCTGGATGTGGGGTATAGATTTCCCCTTGGCCAGAAAAGTGAGTAAGCTGTTGTTCATTGAAGGTGTGGCCAATGAGAACACGGCGTGGGCTCGCTCGAGGTCAGTGAAAGATCTTGAAAGACAAAATCATTATATCTGTGTTAGGTAATCATAAGTAAAGGTAGGTAAAGATAGGAGGGTCTTTGTTGACATGGTTTTGTGCATGCGCGAGTGGTTGGGTGGCAGGAAACAAACCCAATGGCGGGCGCGACAAACACTTCCAAGAGAGTTAACAGCGAAATCCGCAATATACTATAATCACTTTAACGTCTGAAGACTGGAGATGGATGGTACTAAAATACTGAAAATATGTATTGGCGGCAAAATCAAAAATTCAAATCCCTTATGAGATCTGGGATGACGATAAACGTTGGTCCGACTCGCCTCTGTCTTGGCCACAAATCTGCTGGGGACACATTTATTCCTATTTAATAGAAAGCCCTGGACCCTTCACTCATGAACAATCAAAGGCTTTCAAAAGTCTGGAGGCGTAGGATTATTTTGTTACAAGGAAAGTTGGGAATATCTCTTCTGTGAAACAGAAAGCTGTGGTAGTGCTAAAAGCACAGATCAGATCTGGCCAAGCAGAGTCACGCATCTTTGTGGGTGATTTTTTATTAACTCATTGACTGCCAATGACGTTTATAGAAGTCAATTAGGTTTTTTGATGGGGCACGGTGGAGAACCATCTAACGGAGCTTGTGTAAAAAAATCAGGGCTCTAGACAGAAAGGTACTGATTCTGTACATCGCAAAATTCTGAGGGAGAAAGCGCCCCAGCTGTGGGTCTTGAAAAAACAGTGAAAATCCTGAAAAACGTCTGTATGGGAGACACTGATTTGAAAACGGCTGGCAGTCAATGAGTTAATAGCAAATACATGAGAAATAAACAATTGAGCCTCACAAACTGTCAGTTGCTGCAGGCTTGTGCTGCAGGCTAGGTTTAATCGCCCCATTTACTTTGTTTTTCACAGTCCTTTTTGGAAATAATTCGGAAAAACTTTTTATCAGGCCCGTACAATCGACTTTATACTGTATTAATGCATATGTGTTTATGGCTTGTCAGGTAGAAGTTGCTGAATAGTTTAGATTTCACTGTAGTGAAAGGGAAATGTGTCATTAGTGTTGGGTTTGTGCCTGACTGCACTGTGTGTTGTTTACCCAAAGAGGACGCTATGCAGTTTGTTTTATTTAGGTTGTGAATAAGATTTAATACTCATTATTTATTATTTGGTCTATATCTTTTTATATTTATAAAACAATATTTCATCATGTTGTTCCCAAAACATTATGATTGATACTTATGTTGTAGGGCTATAAAAAATGTGCAAGAGGGGCAAGAATGGTGTAGGTGGCTCTAGGCTTTGGAACTGCCGGAGGAGGGGGGCGCCGGGAGAGACTGCCCCCCAGGGAGCCATTCATGCCAGAACCGCCACTGACTACAAAGGCTACGCTATTTAGGACACACTGGTTCTTGCCACACAACCACATGATACAGTGCTACGAAATGTAAACAATGACATCACAAAAGATCCTCCTATATCATAGCAGGGGAAATGTATTATTACACAACTTTGTAATGTGTTTATTGCACATTGCCCACCCACAAGTACTTCCAAAAGCCCTGCCCCTCTCAAAGCCCCGCCCCTCTCAACATACTCGATAAAAATGGCAGTTTTTAAAATTGTCCAAATAATATATGGTATTGTGCATTGTTTTGTTTAAGTCGACAAAAAAGGTTTGAATACTGTAGTCGTGATTTCAAATATGACTTAATGTGACTTTTTTACTTGTTGCAAGACGTCTGAAGAATTGTAAAAGTTGGGATTAGTAGAATGCTATCAAAAAATGTTTTTAGGTAGTGACCTAATAGTATCGGGGGAAAAAAGGTACCAAAAAAAAGAAAGAAAAGTTACTTGGTTGTTTCTTCTCAAATACAGTGGGTTACATAAATATCTGCACCCCCTTCAACTTTTTGACATTTTGCCATACTATATGCCATAAACATACATGTGTTCAATTGAAATTTTATGTGAAAGACACACACTATAGGACACACAATGATGAAGTGAAATTAAATTTATACATGATTTGGAACTTTTTTTATGAATAAAAAACTGAAAAGTGGGGTCAAAAAGTTGCAGGGGTGCAGATATGTATGCAACCCACTGTAAATGATTAAAAACGAAAGAAATAAGTCTTTAAGGGAATAGATTACTATTATTGTTCTGTTTTAGGGTTCTAGATGACCAATCATTTTTTTAGTGTAGATATCGAAACTGTATAGTTCATGAATCGGCATCGTTAAAGTCCTGGTATTGAAAAATATTGAACGATACCCAGCCCTGGTTATGAAGCCCCAGCCTAATAACTAAAGCTCACCTGTGGCAGACGGTCACAGCGCTGTATCCCTCCTTTTTCGGAGTCAGCTTCACGTGAGCCGAGTTGGTCTCTTGAGGGAAAATGAACATTTTGTCTGACATATCTAAATAAAAATAGAGAGAGAGTTATGTTAAGCTTAAGAGTTATGTTGGGAACCTCAAATGATAATTACAGTGAGAACCACAAAAATCAGCAGTCAAGTCTAGACAGAAGTTATGACTCACACCTAAAGTAGTGAAATAGGCCAATATTTGCCAATAGAATTTGCATATTAGTTTGAGAAATACTGTCACAGTCACTGATATAATAATATAATATTAATAATACATTAAGGATCAGATCACTGTCTGTTGGAAGTTGTCGATAATGTGACAAGCAGTGTTAATTTTGACAGCAAATTTTGATTAAATTTTAGTCTTAGTCTTTTGACGAAAATGGAATTTAATTTTAGTCAAGATTTAGTCAAAAAAAATCTTTGTTAGTTTTAGTCTAATTTTAGTCAACAAAAATTCCACATGAATTTAGTCGACTAAATTTGAAAAAGATTGAGTAAACATTACATTTAGATAATAGTTTTCAAATATATTTAATAATATTCCCTGCTTCCTGAAGCATCTCCCACATTATGGAAACACAGAGCTGTTCCTTTGGCTCTTTCAAAGTCAGTCACTGAAGTTTGGATCATTTTAGTCCCTCGTTTTCATTTTTATTTAGTCTTTTTTTAGTCGACGAAAATATGGAGATTTTAGTCATAGTTTTAGTCTCATGAACAAACTTTAATTTAGTTTTAGTCTAATTTTAGTCAGCAACAATATTACTGTGACTAAAATTATGACTAAATATTTTAGTCGACGAAATGAACACTGGTGACAAGGACCAGCCACTTTTTCACTCACTGCAAATTCACTGCAGTTTCTTTGCATAAATAACAAATATGTCGCTACAGACCTACTTTTGTGAAAATCTCACAGTATCAGGTGTCAGCAGATATTCAAACCCTGAGTATCGGTATTGGAAGCAAAAAAGCTGCATCTCAAGAACTACATGGGAAATAGTAACTTCAATGACAATTTTCTCAAAAAGCATTTTTCTGACATTGTGTACTGTATAACTGTACATACTCTAAACCTTACAGTCTTGGACTTAATGTTTTGAAGGTTTGTTCAGAGGGGATTTTCAATATTTAATTCCGAGCCTGATTTAATGAGTTGAAACAAAAAAAACTAGGTGAAATTTGATTTTTTTACAGATTTATTCAGTAATAACTAGTTTTTTCAAAAACTAAACAAATTATCCAAAATCCACCCTTTTAATTAATATATAAATAAAATAAAGCCATACATTTTAACTTGGCATTATCCATATATTTTAATAGTCATATAAATAGTTTTTACACCTAAAATTCCAGAAACATTTTAAAAAGTATATTTCAAATTGATATCACTCAATTTAAAAATCTTTCCATATTCAGCTGCAGTGTCTAACCTTACATGGCTTAACAACAATATATGTTTTGCACGTTTATTGACTTAAAACACAATTTTTCATTGCAGCTACTATTTTTCTCCATTCAGCAACTCACTAGTCAGAATAAATAAGACAACTTTGAATTACCTTTTGGATTGGAGCCCATCTTGACGACACAGGAAGATGCTTGCTATATGACTTTTATTTCAGATCAGGTAAATCTTGTGAGCTTTGGCAATCTGAGAAAATAAACATATTTTAATTCCAGTCAGTGATACATGTAATAATGCACTGATATAACGTGAGGTTCTTACCTGTGTCCTGGCCAAGCTTGTGCCTGAACAGTGCGATTGTTGAATGCTTATATACTCTCGATAGAGCCAATAAAACGTGTATCCTTGATCACCAGTTAAGACTTGTTCAACTGAACCCATCCATGCCCAGCGTCACTCCACCCCAACTGATGAAATTCAATCTGAATGTAGCCGCTGGCAAACTTTGGAGCCAAATAAATCTGGGGCAGGTCTCTGTACAGCTCTATCTCTCACTCAACACAATTATCACTCAACCTGTTTGTGATGGGAACACAGAGAGAACACAACCTGAGCCGTTTGCAGTTACAGTACATTGTAGGTTTAAAATTGTGATGTTGATTTGTAATTTATTCATTGTGCAACCCTACTACCTGTGGAAATAACCACATTGATATAGTTCACTGTCATCCAAGTCTTAATGTCTCTTACACAGGCAGTAAAGCAGTAATGCTCTATTTGATCAGTCTGCCCTGGTTTAATTTACTGCTGTGTCCTGATTATGTTATTTAACGGTGCATGTACAACATAAACAAAATATGCCCCAGCACTGACCCTTGTGTCAACCCAAAGCTCACTTTGGAGTAGGGATGTCAGGGTTATTGGTGTAAAACAATAATATTATCTCGGTGGATTACCACGCCCACGGTGTAGGCACCGTGAGCCTTTCCAGCGTCTCATCATTGTCTGAGAACAAGTGATAGACGAGACGGACAGATTCACGCAGATTACAGACATAAAGCTCCATGCGTATCCGTTTCAAATGTAGGGCATAAATGAGCCTTTAGCTGAAGCTAGCTTCGACCCCAATCGATGATGAAACCGTTCTGAGCGCTGCCGCTTCCAAAATAGGGAAGCCGCAGCAGCAAAATAATTAAGCTTATTTTGCAACGCTACGCCCCTCTCTGACCAAGGGCCCGTCATGCCCTTGTGTATATATAGTATGTGTGTGAAGTTTGAGCATGATTGATGATCCGCAAATGGTTTTCTTACATCCGCAAAAGTCTCCCTCGCCCATTCACTTCCATTGCACAAACAGTGTTCAAAACACACCTCACCTATGACTTCCCAAATGCCTTTGACGTCATGTATATTTTGACTATTATCTGTTGCAAATAAATATGTCTTTGATAATATTTGGTATTTTTGCATTATGTCAATTGATGATTGTGCAATTAAAATTAATGATAAATTGATCTAGAATTGATATTCTACTTTTAGCTTTATTTTCATAAAGTAAGTGATATCACTTATCAGCCCTGAAAATGTTTTTGAGCTAGAATAAACATTATGAACATTATTAACAAAGAAAGATTTGGTGGTCACAGGTGTTCCTATTGGTTTACTAAAAACATCTAGATTTTCTCATTTCAAATTGTAATAACTTTCTTTATATTTA
>OMNZ01060782.1:25168-41121 GCA_900303255.1 Lesueurigobius sanzi | reverse complement strand
GACAATAAATGGCGTCACGCAACCACTAACCATGAGTGAAATAAAGGTTTTTGATGAAATGCATGCAGGGTATGTAAATCTTTGGCCACAACTGTATGTGCATGTACATTGTACTATAAGTTTACAACAATGTAATGTTATGCTGTAGTGCTGGAATCTCCATCCAGTAGCTCGCCAGCCCTTTCCAAGAAGCTCGCCAAAGGCTTTCTACATTTCCACATGCGCTTGATGAACCAAAACATTTCCAAACATTTAGTGTTTATACAGGTTGTGTGAGTACCTGTATATAATGGAAACTAGTCATTTTCTTTTATTGTCTGGAATTATCATCTTGACCGTCCTATACAACACCTAGTTACGCATGTTTCTTTGAATCATAAGTAGCTCTGGCATTTTTGTTACGCAAAAGAAGCTCACGGGGTAAAAAAGGTTAGAGACCCCTGCTATAATGTATTGGCGGTGGGTGAGGAACAGGGGGAATTATGAGAGCGCTGAGTTGGTCCCCCTCCTCGAGCTGCCACCTTATCGTGGTAGAGGGGCTTTGAGCACCTGAATGATCCTAGGAGCTCTGTTGTCTGGGGCATTATGCGCCTGGTAGGGTCTCCCAGGGAAAACAGGTTCAAGGTGATGGGTCAGACCAAGAGCGGTTCAGAAGCTCCTTATAATGAGACCATCAAGACCAGTTACGTCACCCAGAGGAGTGTCCTGAGGCCGTCCTCCTGTGGACACATCACTTGCAGGAGAAGCCATAAGGGACTGGTGCAATGTGAGCCGGGCAGCTTGGACTGCTGGTCCCACGACCCGACAACGGATAAGCGGAAGAAAATGGATGAATGGATGGTCAGCTGCCTATTGCTGTTGCAGAGGACCCCCATGAAAACGAGATGATGCATCTCATGGGGTTATTCCTCTCTAAATAAATGCACCAAATTATTGAAAAAATTGCACAGAATGGGTCCAATGTGAAGAACTAAATTTCGACAAAAATGTACAGAGCCCATATAATTCAAAAATGACAAAAGTGCAGCATTAGCAGCCACAATAATTCAACACTGTTAGTTATGTCATTTAAAATCTTCAACTAGAGACTATAAAGTACACCAAGGTATTAAAGTGCATACAACTTAACAACTTAACTTTCCACACTTTTCCAATTATTACTCAGTTTGATAAGTTCATGCCGATAGTAAATATGATTATAGTCTTAGTGAAGGGGCAATTTTATGAAGAAAAGTTGAAAAAGAAAAAGTTGTATGTCTTATACTAGAAAGAAAGAGAAATCCAGGACCCACTTGCGGCCCTTGTGTACAGAGCAGTATGGTACCAAAGTAAATATTTACTTTCACAGAATATACGTCATTCTTACTTGGTCCTTCTTCCATAACCGCTGCCTTTTTCTTCTTCTTCTTCTTCTTATTGGCATTACGGTCCAGCCCCAACTTTGCCTGAGCCAGTTTCTTCGTGTTCGGATCAGTGTTTCGTTCGCCTTCATAACCCTGAACGAGAGACAGATAAAAACACAATCTACGAATTCAAAGGGAAACACTATTTGTCATCAGCCGTACGAACCTTAACAAAGAAGGTGCGTGCGATCTTTTTGTCCTCTTTCTTCTTGGACAGCCAGCGCTCGCACAGAAACATGTACACCTCCTCGGTCTCCGCATCCAACACCTCCACCTGGTCCAAGTACCAGTCGGCGCCGACCCCGGAGTTGTCGTGCCGGATAAGGATCTTGAACACTTGTCCCAGGTCGACGGCCTCCATTGTGAACTTGTCCACCTGGGAAGCAGGGCGACGGGGAAACCAATCCCATCTTAATTACACTCGCTCTGAACCGGGCTAGACATCACAGGTCTGGAGCGGTCATGCACTCGAGTAACCTTTTGAAGAAATTGTCCATTTGCGAGTAGTTTTGTCACGCTGGACTCTGTACTTCCACTCTGCACTAGAGCTATTTTATTTTGAAGGGACAGTACTAATAACAGTAGTAAATAGTTAAGGTTTCTTTCTCTAATCTTAAGAATTATTTTCTTTACATTTTTAAGGTGTATTCTTTGAGGAAACATTACCTTTATCTTAAAATGTCATTATTTGCCGGTCTTTTGATGATTATTTTTCTATGTGAAAACAAATCTATAAAGTCACTCCCACTTAAGTAATATTTTGACTCATCAGATCTGCCTGACTTTTCTTTCATTTAGCTGAGGTTCAGGAGCAGGACCACGCCTCAACGCTCATTAGCACCTCCACCTATTCCCGGCAGCTATTTAACCAGGAAGTTCATTCATCCCCGCTAGTCACGT
Organism: Lesueurigobius sanzi; assembly: GCA_900303255.1. Classification (NCBI taxonomy): domain Eukaryota; kingdom Metazoa; phylum Chordata; class Actinopteri; order Gobiiformes; family Gobiidae; genus Lesueurigobius; species Lesueurigobius sanzi. Next base: position 38,818 of record OMNZ01060782.1, on the reverse strand, counting down.
TCTCACGAAACCCCACCCTCATAGTCAACCATCTCTACTTAGAGGAAGGTCCTCAATCTGTTGGGTCATCATCAGAGACGGAGCCCATACATCATTTAATAATATAATAAATAATTCTAATCTATTTCTGTTGTTGTGTGGTCCTATGTAAACTTTTGCCCACAACTGTATTACACTTCTGGTCGCACTGCGCAGCCATTTAGACCTTTGTCCTCGTCCCACCTATAGATAATGTCCCACTTTTTCAATAAAGTTAGACTTACATAGAGAATGACAAATTATCCGCCAGTGTTTCTCAGTCACTAAATTAATTGTGCCAAAAATTGTGTCCGTTTTACACAATTGGTCGAAAATCCAAATTTTGCTCCATTCCTCTGCTTAATCTAATGTTTCCAAATGTTTAGAAATTATACCTTTGTTGCATTTGAGGTATTAATTGTGCATTAAAGCCTACAATATTGTGTCATAACTTTCCGGATTAGAATATTTTGAGACCTATTTCTATCTGTGTGTGTGATTTGGGGCCAAAATAGCAAAGGCTTCATGTAATCTAAGAATTAATTTCTCATGTCTGTCCCTCCATCTCCCACCGCGTCACATGACTTTGTCCCACTTTCACTACGATATAAGGTGGCTAGTCATTAGGTCATTGCATAACCCTACCAACATCTGCCTGTTGTTTTTGCCAAGTGCTGGGTAATTGTTTGCAGTACCTCTCCTCTCTCGAACTTGTTCTTGTTGGTCTCTGATTTGGCCAGTTTGCGCTCTCCGGTGTCTCCCAGGTCTCCGTAGATGGTAAGAAAAACATTGGCATCGGTTCCTGCTCCGAACATGTCTCCGGTTCGCACTGACACTTTGTACGAATGAGCTGTCAAATAATCAAAGAAATATATCAAACAATGAAAAAATAAGGAGTAAGATTGGCATTTTCTCCCCCAAAATCGGTAAATCACACATGAATTGGGACCATCTAAGTACTATGAACTTGCTGATATTGGCAATCAGAGGAATATAGAGTTTTACTGATATGAAAACTATGAAGACACCTGACCTATTATTGTAACTAACTGTACCTGGGCTAATGGCCTCTAGGGGAGCTATATCAGGAAAAAGCATGTGTTTACCCTGGGGCGAAATGCCTGGCTGAAATGCCTGGATTTTAAGTCTATCCAAACCAGAGTGCAGACAATCGCAAGCAGCGCACCTTTTCTAGAAGCGGTTTTATTAATTGTTACAGTACATGGGCTTTACTCTTTATGTTTTTGGATTGTAGCTTCAACCTGTGATGTGATTTTAGAAGCAACATAACACAGGTAAGAACTCCGGAGCTGTATTGCAAATTGGTAGCAGCTTTCTTGCAGTTGCAGGAACAATCTGATTTTGTACTAAAAACATAAAATACAGTCAAACAAACCCCTGCAGTATTAAAATCACGACATATAATTGCGTAGAAGGTTATAGTGTGCATTATTTGTTTTCTCTCTAACTGTCGTCAGCTCTTTTCATGTTTGGGGGGTCGGATTGTACAAATGATGAAGTATTCAATTTTGCATATCATCCATATTATCGTCTAAACCAGTGGTTCCCAACCTGGGGGGCGGGCCTGGGCGCCTGGAACTGCAGGGGGGCCCTAGAGCTTTGTCTGGTTAGAGGGTTAGGCCATAAGAGATATTATTTGAGTAAATTAAATACAAAAAAATGACCAAACATGACTAAGAAAGGCATGTGCAGAAAACACTCCAAATTCTGTTTATTGGTTTGAAATAATTCCTATTTGGACACATTTTTTACATTGTAATGTATTCAGGAAGCCTGCGGTTTTGGAATGGGGGGCCCCACCTGTATCCAGCCTGAACAGGGGGGGCTTCTAGTAGAAAAGGTTGGGAACCACTGGTCTAAACGATATATTGCCCACCTCTACATTTCAGTCAATACATTCATTTTACAGCCTATATAAAGTCCCAATGTGTAGAATCAATGTGTTGTGGACCAGTTTTTAATGAGCATGTGATATCGCAGTGACAATGCAACTATAGAAGTGACTGTTTAATAGGACATTATCAAACAATTTTAAATGATTAGTAACAAATCGTTTTACAAAAGGGAAAGCTTTATTTCTACAATAGAATCCTTGCTGTAGTAGTGAATATTTAACTATCTGCTGTTTGGGAGATTATAAAATATATATTTACACCAAATTGAATCAGTAATCATATCGGCGTATACTATGGGCTATCGTTTTTCCAATCCCTTTCATATCGCTATCAGTAACACTACGATGAACAAATTATATGCTCAAAAAATATACTGTAGTTAAGTTTCAGTCTGGACAGTGGAGTACGGTCAAGGCCAGCAAGGCCTTCTCTGATGGCCTAAACAATTTTGAGGAAAAAAAAAAGTTTTAAAAATATCTCATAAAATCATATTATTATTTATATTTTATAACTTTTAAAACAGATTTTATAACGATATATTGTCCTCCAGTGAACGCACGGTTCTGTATATTACAGTGGGCAATGCTATTAGCGTGCCCTCCAGCCAATCAGACACGCAAGGTATAAAGTCTACAAGGCCTTCTAGAGGGCCTTCACCGACGTCAGAATCTTAATGGGGTTTGATTGCCTGCAACCCAGGGCCGCTGCTAGCCATTTTGGTGGCCTAAGCAGAAAAAAAAGAGGCAGTGAGGGGAAGAATAACTTCTTAAACTCGCTCTTGAATCTACACAAAAAACAATTGTAGAAATGTGTCTAATTACCTAAGTAATTACCTTAGATGCAATAAATTAAGTTAATGCCCCAAAATAATGAGCCAAATCTCCAAACAAAAACACTGGTCCAACCATTTTATTTTTATGTAGAAATGTCGTAAAGTGGAGAATACTTTGATTTGATTGCGGATGTAATACTGTATCTTCGTATCCAACCCATTTTCTAGAAGATCTTTTGTGTGACATTGATTAAGTTCATTTGAGTCTGACAAAATAATGGACTATAATAAAAGTTAAAAGATAAAACCAGTCTGATATTTCACTGTACGACTAAAGAGAGCTTGTTTTAAAAGTAAAGGAATAACAACTGGACTTTTTGAGCATATAAGTCGGGAGGTGATGCCATATTGGTACCGACAGCTCAGTGCAATCATAGTTTCCGCGGTTTGCTTCCTGGTTGGGTTGCTTACACTTCATTATTACATTTTGAGTTGAAATTTTGATTTTTAATAGCAAATGTTCTTATTTGGTTATGAAAAAAGTCAAGCAGGGCGTAAGTTGTATGCTTCACATAGTTTGAATGGCAGCCACGGACAATTGCCCTGAGGAAGCTGTCTGGATAGACAGTGAAACGTCGGCATTCTAAATACGTGAGTCCAGTTGCTTTTTTGCCTCACTTATTTTTTATTTTGAACTACCACCTGGATGACTGAGAATTTGCACCAGAAAAATAGTTTGAATGGCTTTGTATTGAAGCTTACATTACCGTGTGCCACTGAAGGCCTAGTTAAATCTAAAACAAGATACATGAAAAGGGTTACAGAACGCAAACCCCTTTTTAGATAAGTGCTACCAAAATACACTTTCACAAAAGCCTGCACCAAACACTCACATTTGCATATTCTAGTTCACCCATTTATGATTTATATTTGCAAAAAAAAACAAAACACCAAAAGCACAGTGTACACAACTACTCATTTTAACGACTTCTCTAGATGTCCTGGCTCATGTCTTTGTTGCCACACTGCTATGAAAGTAATTAGCACAAACATGGCAGACATACTTTCCAGCGCGTCCTCCACCTCTGTCTCCGTTGTCTTCAGTTTGCCGTCTCGGAGCAGTTTCTCGTTGATGATGTCCGAAGGCACCAGCTCTCTCACCGTCTCCCCGTCGTCCTCAGACTTAGCCAGCCAGCACTCGCAGGGAAAGATGGTTGTCTCTGAGCCCTGTAATTAAAACCGCCCAAGCAACTGTCCCAATGAGGTGTGTATGTGCAGTATCTGTTTAATGCAGAGAGAACTTTCAGGAACAGCTTGCGGAAATGTCTCTTCTATTTCAAGCATTATTCAATATTTTTACATTGCTTCTGGCCATCCAAGTTTGGTATATTGTACTGAATGTAAAAGGTACGTGGCAGCAGTGGCTCAGATGGTAAAGCTGTTGTCTTATTGGCAGTATTGTGACTTGTGGGGTTCCCCAGGTGTCGATCCTAGGACCCCTCTTATTCAATCTATACATGCTCCCATTGGGTCAGCTAATACGCCAAAATAATATGTCCTTCCACAACTATGCAGACAACACCCAGATTGACGGCAGGTGAACATGGGCCTGTAGACTCACTCTGTCACTGCCTGGAACAGATCAGTGTGTGGATGCAAAATAACTTTCTCCAGCTAAACTCAGACAAAACTGAAATTATCGTCTTTGGCCCACAGAAGCAAAGAGAAAGTGTCATCAGTCATCTCCAGTCTCTCTCTCTAAAACCTAAAAAGGTTCAAGGGCTTGAAAGTGTAGTGAAAACCATTTGAGAGCTGAAATGACCAGCAGATGTGTACTTAGTCTTTTGAGTACTTACGTCTGAGACAGCTTTCAGTGAATATGCAAACTACCCAAACACGTGAGTGAAAAAACTTAATTCGCACACACCTGGCCTGAAGAAGACAAAAGTCGTCTTTCAAACGTCTCCAGCCTGGAAATAAAGACTTCTATTGCTTCTTTTTGTCACCTGCCAAGGGACTACAGATGAAAACTAGCACCTATGCTACAGTATATTCTGACATATTCAGGCCACACTGTCTGTTGCAGATGTTCGTTAAATAAATAAGTAGCTTTTCGGTATGTGGTAGCTCCAGGTACTGTATATTTGTGATTAAGCCAAATTACAACAAGGTAAAAGAAGCTCATTTCTTTTTTACTTAAATGATTCTCTTATGTGTGAATCTGTAATCTTGGGATGTAACTACCTTCCCTTTCCTCAGCTGTCTTCTGATTTCAACTCGATCCAGGTGCCATCCCGGGGCAGTGCCTTGGTTGTCGTGTCCTATTCTGATCTTCTCTATGACGTCGCCGACGTCCTCCAACTGTGAAAAGACAGGGCAGTAGTGTATTCACAGAGCTGCACTCTCTGGTTTGAAGGATCTCTGCTCTAAATCCTGCCACATACCTCCACAATGAACATGTCCTCAGCTCCCCTCTCGAAGTACAGTCTGCGCTCTCTTTCGTTAACGCACAGGTGTTTCTGCTGTGTGCACACTGCCTTCGTCCCATACAGTGCAATGAAAACATCGGCGTCTGTTCCGGCTCCAAACACATCGCTGGTGAAGATCTTGATTTCATATGGTACAACTATAATGGAGCACATGAGAGGAACATAGAATGATAGTGATAAATGATCGTACGCAGCACTGTAAGCCCAAATCAAACCATCAGTTTGCTGCAGTATGTGGACATTTTCACCTGGAAACTAAAGAAAGCCTAATCTAAGTGGAGATGTTGTCCCTAGAGTGAGAAAAACATTTTGAGTTTCTTTTTCTGGTTTACTAGTTACAATCTCTGAACCTATTTAGCAATGGCCCAAAATGACTGTGGATCCAGGGAAAGAAAGATCTCAGCAGACAGATGTCATTATTTTGAAGGTGAGTAATATATACACTCTACATCAGGGATCTCCAACCAGTAGCTCGGGAGCTACCGGTAGCTCATCAGGCATTTCCAAGTAGCTCGCCAAAGTCTTTCTACATTTCAACATACGCGTAATGACTCAAATTTTAGGTGCATTTTTTTGTTCTGAATAAAACATCTCCAAACATTTACTGTAGGGGAATATAGAAAAGTATCAAGTGGAAACTTCAGTAATATTATTTTACTGTAGGCAAAAATTCTTCAGTCTTCATCTGTACTCTGTAGTTGAAGTGTAGGACGTGTCGATCTTAGTCCAAAGATCATCATCAGCTAAATAAAGACTTGAGCATGCTGTGGGTCTCTGAAGACTGAAGAATTTTTGCCTACGATGGACAACTCCTGTACAACTGAGAACCTACAAAAAAAAATATATATATATATTTTATTGTGTTGAATTATCATCTTGGTCGTCCAAGCGGACTAGTTAGATGCTTTTCTTTGAAGCACAAGTAGCTTGCTGGTATTTTTGTTGCAAAAGTAGCTCAGGGGGTGAATAAGGCTGGAGACCCCTGCTCTACATACTGTATAGGGAGCTATTAGAGTTTACATCTCCCGGCAGAATGTCAGGGTGTGTAAACTTATGCATTTAATACAATATGCATGACAACACAAAAACCTTTAGTTCACTCATGGTTAATGGTTGTTGTTATTGTCAAAAAAGCTGTTTGTTTACGCTTTTCAACTAGAAACTAGCCAAATGTCCCTGATCAAAAGTTTATCTTGAAACAGAGTCCAATTTGGTCAGAGTCCTGTATTTCTGCTGAAGTGAGTTTTTCTTTGCTCCTGAACAATTTTCCTGGCAGTTGTTGAAGGTCATGTAAATGTTAGATCAGGGACATTTGAGTAGTTTCTGCTTCATTATGAGTAAACTCAGTTCTTTGGCAATAAATGGCTTCACACAACCACTAACCATGAGTGGAAAAAAAGATTGTTGTGTTATCATTCACATTCTATGAAAAATGGCCAAAAGATTAAAAGAGTATGGAAACTTATGAGCACAACTATATTTTAAGAAATCATTTTACATGCACAAATCTTTTTCCAGCAATAATAGCTCCATATACATATTAAAACTTGAACAGTCTTGTAATTATAAGTGGAATGCAATTGTCATTTATCTTAGTTGTTAGCAGAACTCTTGACCCACATGGCGTGTAGTACTCCGTCTGTAACTCAGCGGGGAAAAGATCTCGCACCAAGGCTCCATCGTCCTCCCCCTTGTCCAGCCAGCGACCACAGGGGAACCGCAGTCTCTGACCTTGTGAAGGGGCGTCCACATCCACCCAGTCCAAGAACCAACCAGGCGACCCCCCTGAACAGAATACAGATTAGTCCCTGGTAGGAAAGCGGCTTATTTTCTCTTACACTGCGCCTCCTCTGTACCTGAATTGTCATGCCCAATTCGAATCTTCTCCAGGTCGCCCAAGTCCACCGCCTCTACCGTGAACTCATTGATCATCCCCTGCTCAAACTTGTTCTTGTAGTTCTGACAGGCTTTGAGGTTGATAATACCTGTGTGACCAGCGTAACAAATTTAACACGGGCTTGTGCCTCGCCGCTGGAATGCTGATGAGACTGGCGGAGCTGTGATCTTACCTGTGTCATCATTTTCACCGAATAGAATGGCATAGACATTTGCGTCAGTGCCGGCGTACTTCTTCTCCCCGGTCTTTATTTTCAGTGTGTATGTAGTCGACATGGCTGCGTGATAGATCAGAGATGTCAGTCAAGGATGATGCAAAACATGGTTTTAGGGTAAGATGCCAGGAAATAAATAGAAATTTCAGCGGTAACGCTTTATAAAATGGTACATGAATTTCCTATTTCTGAATTAGCTTGGTTGCCATGGTTTCCAGTTAGAGCAGTTAGAGCAGTGGACAGTGGGACAGATTCTTGTTACAGCTGCTTAGTTTTGCATATAATGTGTTGCTAATAATGTGAATGGTAGAAACAGGATGACCTCACATTATAGCTTTGATAGTGAGATAATTTTTCTTATTATTAGTTGTTTTACTGTTTTACATCCTGTATTTTCCTGTATTATGACTTGTGTACGGCACTTTGGCCAACTGCAAAGTTTTAAATAAAGCTGGTATGGTATTAGCAGCACTTTAATCAAAATGACAAAGATGAGTCGATATACTGTACATGTAGCTATGTGCTGAACATTGCAAATGTGGCATAAACAACCTTTCTAAACTTCTTTGAACAACTTGGTGTATAGTGCCTTTGTTTATAAGGCCGTTTAAATTAGATATAAAGATTTCAAGAACATTTCTAGGGATTGAATTGATTTGTGTAGTTACTGTTGATAAAATGCCTGAAAAGGAACAAATGTTTCTTGATTATGATTTTTTTTGTCTTGAATATTTATTTTAGCTCTCTTCTGTTTGTAACATACAGTTGTGGCCAAAAGTAAACATACCCTTCTAATCTTAGTTAGTGGTTGTGTGAAGCCATTTATTGTCAAAGAACTGAGTTTACTCTTTTGAAATCATAATGAAACAGAAACTACTCAAATGTCACTGATCTAACGTTTACATGACCTTCAACAACTGCCAGGAAAATTGTTCAGGAGCAAAGAAAAACTCACTTCATCTGAAATACAGGACTCTCTGACAAAAAAGTTTGTTTCAAGATTCACAATATGTAAACCTTTGATCAGGGACATTTGGCTAGTTTCTAGTTGACAAGTGTAAACAAATATGTTTTTTGACAATAAATGGCTCCACACAACCACTAACCATGAGGGAAATAAAGGTTTTTTTGTCTGTCAGGGCATGTAAACTTTTAGCCACAACTGTATTTTATTTTCAGTTATCAAAGCAGCAACACTTTAGTTTAAGGGGCATATTCATAATGAACTCATGATGAACTAATGTTGAGATTGATTTTGTTTGTAAGTTTATACAAAGGTTTGTGCTTTCCCCCGTCTTTGCTCAAAGAATTCATCATGATCATGATTAAATACTCATGATTATGAATGAATTTATTGCTTAATTAACTGTTAATTCATTAGTATTTCATCATGAAAAGTAATGGACTCATTAATGCATCATGAATTATGCATCAATTCCTGTATCCTTATTATAAAGCATATTTGTCAACATGAAGATTTTGTTCACTTACAGATTTGCTCAGAATGGAAAGAGAAAACAAATGTAGAAGTACTGTGTTTTTAAACCACAAGAAGAACAGTTCAAAAAGTTACTGAAGTACATGCAATATTATAAAAAAGATTATTATGTATTTTTTCATCTAATTTTCCGATTTATTTACAAAAAAAAAAGAAATAACAGATGCAGAAATGTCAGTCTTCTAATCCTTTTATCCTCACACTGAGTGCTACACCTGCATGTCTCAGATTAATACTCAGAAGCTTTCCTTTATCCCTCCCTGGCACAAACACACGGCAGAGCAGAGCGTTTACATTTTTGCTCCAGTCCAAGTTTGGCACCAGTCCCCTCTTCGTCGTCATCTTTCCACATGAAGGCCTCGTCCACAGGCACCAGCTCTCTGGCTATCTGCCCGTCGTCCTCGTCCACAGCTAACCAGCGATTAGCGGGGAAATAATACCTGAAACAAAATGGCAGAAGGAACAACTTAAAGAGGAGGGATTATGCTTAGTGCAGGTAAACCAGTTAACCAGTTACTGTATAGCACTGCTCTACCTGCTTTAGGCTCAAAGCGCTTTAAATCAAGGAACCACTCAGCCATCCACACTCTCATTCAGAGACCAGCGTACGCAGACACTGCAGCCAAGCTGGGTGAAGTGTCTTGCTCATAGACACTACAACAGTGAGCACCTGTGGGATTCGAAAACCCTCCACTTTACAAGGCGACTCTCTGTTCCATTTGTGCCACTGTCGCCCCAGGCACCAGATACTGTATTTAGTGATGAATCTCAAACATACCTGGATAATTACATCTTATGGTATGTTCATATAGAACGGTAAGTCTGGACATCTCTGCTCAGACTGTTGCCTCCACGACCCGGCCCCGGATAAAGCGAAAAAAATGGATGGATGGCATATAGAACGCGGTGGAAGCAGAAAAATCGCATAAAAAGCCTTAACCACTTAATTATTTTGAAAGTTCACGCTTCAGTCGCCTGAAAGATTTTGCACAGATTTCGCCTCTATGCGTCATCACTAGGCCGAGCTGTGTATCCTGCTGCTGTTCCCTGTTACTAGTCAAGCCAACATGGCAGACATTTTCCATACTGAGTGAGTCAGCGATCATTATTTAGTAAGAAAAGCCGAACTACGGCGGCAGAGGCACGGTTTCTGAGTTCAGCATATCGTCCAGAGACACTGCGCCTGGATGACAGCTGCTACCAGCGGCATTTCCGTGTATCCAGGCCCAGTCTGAGGAGCTGTTGTCCCAGTGTTGGAGCTAGCACTGTGCCTATGCCCTGCTGGCTGCCCTTCTGTCTTCGGTTAGTAAATCAACCAATGCTCAATAAAATATAGCTAAATTGCACAATATTTCCATTTGAAAAAGTCACTTTATACAGAGAATTAGCCATGAAATAACAAGACTCGTTGAAAAATAGCCTTGTGGCACTTTTCCCCATTTGTGGTGGGCTAATTGCTATCAGCCCTACTAACATACATATTCAAATTTAAAAACAGAAACAACTTTTACCTGGCAGTCTGATCTCCTAATTTCACATTACAGCCAGATTCAGTCTGATTGGTTAACGTGCCGCGATGACATTTTTCAACTTGAGCGAGCCGGGCGGACGCTGGAGGTGAAGTTTCCGCGTCTCTTTTCCTCTTCGCTCCAGATGTGCGTCAACGTACTCGCTCCATTCGCCCCGCTCTAGTTGCTCAAATCGTGCCAATCATCTCGCCCTACTCTCATCCATCGCGCCGATGTTTCCTTTACACACTATTTATGATCAGAGCAAACTCTCCTCGTAATCATACATCTGAATGGAAAAGCACCAGCATCGCTATCACTCCATCCAACCCACACTCACCCCCTGCATGTCACCCCAAAGCCTCCGAGAATGCCTCTTTCACAGCGATTTTTGGATTTTAATTGTGGGTGGAGTAAGGCTCTGGCATCCCCGGTTAGGCTCTCTTTAAGCTAATAGTGACCATGGGACTAGTAGGAGCTAAACTAAAGTAGTCACATCCTACTGTACCTTCCCATTCACAATTGTTTGAATTGTTTCGCCTGATTTCACTTACGTTGTGTCCTCCTTAGTGTCCACTATTTCTACTCGATCCAGGTACCAGGAAGAGTAAGACCCAGAGTTGTCTTGGCGAATGCGAAGTTTCTTCAGAGGACCCAGACCAATGGCTGTCAGAGTAAAATTATCCTCCTGTAAAACAGAGAGGATCATGGGACATCACTCACTCAAATTTTCTTGGACAAGTTGTACTGTCTTTGATTCAGGACAATTACAATCAGTGTGACAGGTGAACAAGTGTAGTCAGGGCATACAATTACAGAGGCTCTATGCAAGGTGAGCTGCTCTATCAAGTTTCTTAATAGAGTGATTGTATAGTTTTGGATTTATTTTTAGATTTTGATTTGATTTTACTTATGATGTCAATGATACTACAGTCTTTCATTTGGTATTATACAGTCTTATATCATTTTAACTGGATTAATTTGCTTGAAACACTTCCTGTCCTCCAGCTAAGCCATTTTGCTAACATCAAAGCTATAGATAGGAATGATTAACAGTGAACTTTCCAAAATTTATGTTAAAGAACAACTAAACCAACTTTTTTTTGGCTGATAAACTGTCTAAAGGGGTGTGTAATGTTCCTTAACTTGACTTTATAGCCTAAAACCATCTGTGTGGCGCCCTCTTCAGGTTTAACACAGGCTACTACGTTTGAATCTCCTGATTGGCTGGTGCCAGTACCAAGCCACTCCCATGGTGCCACACTCTGCCCCTGTGGCCCCTCCCACACACACCTCATGGACAGAGAAGCAGCATATTCAAAGCGCAGACTCCGCCCACACACTCACCCCCTGCACCTCACCCCAAAGCCTCACATATTATAATTAGTTGAGATTTAATGATTTTAAAGTGCATTTGTTTAATTATAATAAGGATTTAGCTGATACACTGCAAAAACGGATCAAAAAATATACATTTCTTGATAATTTCCCGATAATTTGAGCAGGTTAGTAAAATTCTGTTAATGCAATAAGTCTGTTTGCACTTAAAACAAGAAAAAAACTTATTGCATTTAAAATAGGAATAAATATTATAATTCTTTGTTTTTGTCATTGCCAGATGTTACAAAGGAAGAAGGTAAATATTCTTATATAAAGAAATTTTAGCATATTTGTTGCAGTGTAGTTACTAATATTTTTTGTATGTAAATACTTTAATAAGAGTGATGTCATAATACTGGGGGGCCCTGTGGAATTGTTGGATTGATATGGGAGCTTCGACCTGCTGGAGTTTGGGAAGGGCTACTTTATTCTATACCTATACTAAATTATTGGTCATCTAGAACCATAAAATATTTTTCCCATAAAAGGCTATTTCTTTTCATTTTTTCATCATTTACTTGACCAAAAACAACCAAGCAACTTTCTTTAGTGCTGTGTCATGATGATGATGCTGCCATACTGGTATTATTTAACGGTACCCAGCCCTTGACTATCTAGCTGGAAGATTTAACTTACTTTGCATGTCTTGAGTTGATAGGGGAGACTAGAGCAACAGGAAACAGGAGAAAACCCACTTCACAACAGAAGAACAAACCTAACATCGAAAGGCCCAGACGGTCTGGGAACCAAACCAGGAACCTTCTTGCAAGAGCGCTAACCACACAGCCACTGAACACTTCTCCAAAATCAAACCATCTGTGAACATTTGATTTTATGAAGCCATAATCAACACTACACTAAGTAAAAGGTGTAGTATTTAGTTTAAGTTAATTACACTTGACCTCACTAAACAATTGTAATGTTAGACGCAGCCCGCTCACAGCTCCGGCTAATGAAACACTCCGTATTTATGTGTTGTGAGTTACTCAAGAGGGAAGTATGATAATGGACTGAATAATTGATGTGTAGGACTGCAGCCATGAGTAAAAAAGTAGGGCAGGCTCATTGACACAGTGGACTCCTCTCGCCTGCAGGAGCCCTTGTAATCCTATCAGCACACACACCCCCTCACACACCTCAGCACCAGCTCCTGTTGCATCAAAGTGCCCCAGACTTCAAATAATTACACATTTTTAGTAGATGAGGAAGAATGAGCATGGTATATTTTCCATTCTAGACAAAATCATCTTATTGTATATATTCAAGGCGAGACTCTGCAGGTGAATAGAGAAAAAATGTAAATTGAGTGATATAAATTTGAAGCATTTGCTGTATATTACCGACATAAAAATGAGACTCATAGACAAAGGCTTTCTATTTCATCATCTGTACTTTGTGCTTGACGAAACTGAACATTTTGCTCCTTATCCCAGGAGCTTTGTCAACAGACTGAGGATGTAGTCGACCAGGTGGGCCTAATTATCAACTAGTGGGAGGAGCTACCTGTATTGGTCCACCCCTCTCTGTACCGTTCAATCTCAAGACTACTTTTAAACCTTTGTTTTTCCATTTAACCTAAAATTTACTCTCAACTTACTCTATCTGATCTTTTCCCTAGAGAAAATCGTTGGTTTAAAAAAGAAAAACATTTTTTTAAAGTCTTGTACTAAAAAGACAATAAAATCACAATCAAGACATGTGTTAAAAAGCACAATAAATAAACATGATTAAAATATTCCAATGGCCCAATCTTTGTTCTATTCAATCTAAAGGCTATTTTTTCAAACACACAGATGTGATTTTCTGGATTCAGGTGCATTTTAGAACATAAATTATATTTACAGCTGGTCCTTTAGCTGTTTATCTGCCATTTTTGCTTTTAGAATTTATTTTTTAGGGAGACTTAATGATTTTTTTGTTGTTGTTGTGAGGACCCCTTCAAATTGGGCCCTCAGCAA
>OMNZ01060782.1:3160-15583 GCA_900303255.1 Lesueurigobius sanzi | reverse complement strand
ATTACTTAATGATTATATTTGTTTTATTGATTGATTTGATCTGCCTTCTTGTAATTGTATGAAATTGTGAAGCACTTTGAATTGCCTTGTGTATGAATTGTGCTCCATACCTATTAAAATTTTAGTTCAAACCTACCATATCTGTGTAAATCAATGGAGAAATGTTGAACCAGTGCAATAATTGAACTCCATATTGTGAAGATTGGGAAATGTACTTGTTTCCAGGTGAAAGTTTATATGTTAAGAGATGGCCCAAATATTGGCTTTTGCCTGAAGCGTCTCCCCTTAAGTCAGTTTTATTTCAGGTGTACGCACGTTGCCTTTTTCAAACTTGTTGACATTGTTTTTGCAGTTAATCAGCTCCCGATCCCCCGTGTCTCCTTTGTCTCCAATCAAGTTGAGAAATACAGAAGCGTCTGTACCACTGCCACCAACGGTCCCTGTGCAGACTGTCACTCTGTACTTGATCACTGTCAGAACACACAGAGAATAATACAACTTTATGCCAATCTTGCCAAAGCCACACGCTACTAACTGCACATACAGGTCAGGGGCTCTATTTTGTCTCCAGTCGCAGGAAGCTCCCTCACAACTTCATTGTCGTCTTCATTGGTGTCCAGCCAGCGTTCACAGGGGAAGGTGTACTTCTCTTTTGTCAAGGTCTTCATGATAGTTGCCTGGGAAATCGTAGAGTTTCACGTAAGTTTAAGCAGAAGCAGGATTTCTCTTGTCGTGAATGGTAAATCTTAGTGATGGGCGAGTGAAGCCGTGTAACACTTCGAGGCTTCTCTCTCTGGCAAATTGTTTCTAAAAGCTTGATGCTTCAAAGCTGCTTCATCTGTATGAACATTGACATCTTGTAGACAAACGTTGTAATTGGGCGGCACGGTAGCACAGCGGTTAGCGCTTGTGCTTCACAGCTAGTATAGAAAAAACAAATAAAACAAACAAACAATTGCACTTTCTCATAAATGTGACTGAAGCACTAACATGTGGAGGTCATTGTGTGCAATAGAAGTTTCAGACAGGTATGTGGTGCTTTGATCAATTTCACAAACATCCTGTTACTGATGCTAATGATGATAAATTTGTACTGAAAACAGGTGCCGAAAAAAAATATTTTTTTTAGGGCCAGGAAAATTATTGCCTTAAAGGGGCTCAACGGAGGTTGTCCATTTTCATACTCGTGACTGCCACCTCTGGCCGTCCGCGTAACTGCAGTCTCCATGTTAAGCTGCTGAATGACTGCTGACTCGGCCCGAACACGCAACTTTAGAGTGACGGTGCAGGCTTATAGCGGCAATTGAGTGGAATAGGTGTGGGCTCACAGTACAGCATGGGACATTGCTGGAGCATGTAGGGGGTGGAAAATATATTATTTTTTCAATTTTAACTTCCGTAGAGTCCCTTTAATGCATTGCGTTAAAATAGTAGAATTATCGAGCTAAAATAAATTAATCGAAGTGTTAAAATTCCATACCTTCAACCTTCGCTCCTTTGAAGTGACGAGGCTGCTCTCCGCAGAACGCTGTACTGCTGTTGCACAGCAAAGCAAACCACGCTGTGTCCCCCTCATGAACGGCATTAAGCTACATGCCTGTCCACCATAGACAGCCTGTATGCTCCTGTCAGAGTGGCCCAGTGTCACAGAGAAGAAGCGGCTCACAGAGGGCACATGGCAGCGCGAGAGAAAAGGGAAGAACGCCACACACTGTGCATGATGAATGAAATGTGTCACTCCACGGCAGAGCTCTGATGGGAAAGTCACAGTTTACCCAGGACAGTCCTTATGTTTGTTTTGCGTTCATATGCCTTGTGGCTAATTTGCATGTGCTTTGAAAGACCTCACTGCGTGCCGCGGAGATATAGGAAATGCGCAATGCGCAATCCAGTTATTTCCATCCAATAATTTTTTTTTCAAGCAAATTTGTCTGCCTCGTGGGTCTTGAGACTGCACAGAAAGTGACTTAGGTGTTTCAGCTCAAATAAATGATAAAAACACTAAAAGAAACAACATTCAGTGTTTAATTGAATAAATTACCATTATCAAGCACAAGTATAAATGGCTTGATTTGAGTCTTGTTAGAGTAGTTCTGACTAGATTAGACAGATTTACTACTGTCATCTACATTCTTTGGCTTATTTCATGACAGTTTTTACCGATTGTGAAGCTAATCTTGCTTGAATTAGGAAAAGAAAACATGTCAAAAACACCTTAGAACAAGTGGTTAGAATTAGGTCAAATTAGCGACTAAATCTTAACTCGTCAAAACAGCTCAAATTTAGATAAATAAGACGAATTGGGTCATTTAAACTTATCTACATATGATTTTTTGTATAGATGACAAATAATTTATTATAGGCATCGAAAAAAGCACTGTTCAGGTATCGGTATCATAAAGCAAGTATCGTTAAAGTACTAATATCAAAAAAAAAGATAACCAGCCCTATCTGTGACTGTCCGGTGTGCTTCAGAGCTCCAGTGGGCGGGGCCTCAGTCAACTGCTCGTGCTGCTGCCCTGGAAGCTCGCTCCTACACATCTTGGAATAAAGCGTTTGTGAAGGATCTTTTTACTTCACTCAGTAAAAGCTGATTTAGGCCTTTTTTCAAAGACCCCAAAACAAAGGCTCAGAATTAAAAGATAATAAAACAAAAACAAAACAAACTTGACAGAATAATGACATCACCAATTTGAGGCTAGTTGATCCCCTTCCTTACTCCCTCTCATCTTCCCCCATGTCATATTCTTACCCCCCTCCCATCTCACTCTTGTCTCTCCATCTCTCTCCACACAATACATACCCTACATCTCCCCTTATCTGCGATCTTTCTTCTTTCACGTGACCAGCTCTAGTGTTTGACACTCTGGTGCACTGCTTCGAAACAATTTGTTTCAAGAAGAACGACACAAGCCTCGGAGCTCCGCTTTCATTTGCCCATCACTAGTAAATCTTCCAAAAAATCAACCATACAAAATTTCACCTTACTCAGATGCCATCCTGCAAACGGATTCCTCTTCTCGTGCCAAATGCGAAGCTTTGTTAACTTTCCCAAATCAGGCAGTTCGACCTGTGAGACAAATTATGAAATGAACACATTAGTTATATGTTAGGTAAATTCGTTTAGTGATTTGAAGCAGGGCACAGCTACTTACCATAAACCTGTCTATTTGGCCTTGCTCAAAATTGTCGGTTTTGTTGTCGAGTCGGATCGCGTCGGATTTACCTTTCGTCCCGTAAACCTGGAAGGAGATGTCCGCGTCTGTCCCGGCACTCTGAATGTCCGAGGTCCAGATCCACAAGGACCATGGATGCTCTGGAAATAATATCATCATAAGTTTCAACAAAAAAAGACTCCTTCCAGTTACATCAAATCTGATCATCATCCAATTCCTGGAGTAGTTGAATGAGGTTAAGCATATTGATTATATAAATCTGATTTCATTCAGATTTTTTTTAATCTATGCATGTGTAAATGAGAAAATCACAGGGGGATCACAGCAACAGTGAAGAGTTATCCAACTACTCCACTCCTCTGTCCATGTAACTGCAGACAAGGTCCTTACTCTTTTGCCTTTTCTGCCTGAGGGACACCATCTCATACAGCTCCCTCTCGATCAGCCCGTCCCCCTCCTTCTCGTCCAGCCACTTGCCGCAGGGAAAGGTCTGCTCTATCCCCGTAAACGGACAGTACACCACCACCTGCGAACAAACGAGACCAACAAGCTGCCCGTGCGGATCGACCCGAAATGGAGAAACACCGTGTGCCAATCTCCAGGAGTATATAAGCAGTGTACCTTTTCACAAAACCACCCTGAGCTGACGCCGCCGTTGTCATGTCCGATTGTCACTCTGCTCAAGGGGCTGAGGAGAGCAGCAATCTCCACCGTGCAAATGTCAGTCAGGCCGCGCTCAAACTTTCCTCCTTCTAAAAATACCTGCAATCATGCGGCAGAGAGAAGATGCAGTGTGGGTAAAGGTAGTTTAGGCCATCATTGAGCAGCAAATGCCATGTTTTGTGTTTGCCGTCTCTCGTAAAGTGGCTTTCAGACCGAGGACATGGACCAGTGGGCTGTGGGCATTTCAAACAAATATAATTCTCAAATAGATCACCTAAATACAGTTTCAAAAGCAACTAAACAGCAGTAGGTATGAATTATCTGTCTATATGTCAGTGAAAACTTTGCATTCAGCGTTTCTAACCAAAGCACATGAGGCTTGGTAATGCTTTGTGGGCCGGATCGAAGGGTCCGGTTATGTAGCCATTATTCATTCACTCCATACTCAGTGGCAGGAAGCTACTATTGTAGCCACACCTGCCCTGGGGTAGATAGACAGAAGCGAGGATGCCATTCTACCCCATTTGTCCCTCTGACCACCACCAAACATCCAGTAGTATCGCTAGGGATAATTTTTCTCAGTCATTTTGAAGGACAGGGTTGTATTTTTATCCTTCATTAATTAATCTGTCATTATATGTCTAGTATTATGTATGTAAGAAAACACAGATTACAGGATAAATTGATGGAAGTCTAAATATAATTTGTGAGCAGAATCATGGAATATGAATTTGGAAATTACATTGTGTTAAATGTGTGTAAAACTCTTAAAAGATGACAATGGATTGATTTTCAATCCTTCAAAATGAAGGACAGCCTCCAAAATTTTCAGAACTCAATATATTCTGTCATTGACAGAGAATTTTCAGTTAATATAACCTCTGATTGCCCAAAGACGCAATGACTGCGAGAGGCAGGATTTGAACCACCAACCTCCTGTTATTGGACAATCCACTACCATCTGAGCCATAGCCACAAGGATATTCTAAACATCCTTCTGCACAAAATGGATATGAAAAGTCTACCTTAAAAACATTTGAAAGCAAAAGCCAACTACAGCATTGCGTTTGTATTTGCATATAGAAATATGCATAATTATACCCACCTTGCCGCTGTTTTTCATGCCTTTAGAGCCGTGCATCACAATGTGGATTTTGGAGTTGGTCCCGGCTCCTCGGATGTTTCCTGTCACAATCTGGACGTTGTACACAATACCTGGCGGGTACAATTACATGTCAGGCTGTCAGAAGCTGTGCCAACGGGTCATCACAGATGACTGCATCCAGACTGCCGAGCACAGACTTAACCGAGACTTAATGACCACAGAGATAAACATAATACGGCAGAATGATAGGCAGCTACTTGCTTATTGCAGGGTGCTTTCAGATCTGTCACTAAGATGAATGTAGCAGTCAGCATCATCTGACCTGTTGGTTGGCTGCCTCCTACCAAGATGTCCCTCTGGATCTTCCCATCGTCTTCGTCAATGGCAAACCAGCGATTGATTGGGAATTCATACACCATCTTGTTTCCAAGATCATCCACAATCACCTACAAATGTGACAAGTAGAGTGTTAAGAAATGCATCATCATCGTCTTTACAAATACAGTATTGTTCAATGGTCATCTTGGCAGGCATTCTTATGGACAATTTTTATGTTTAGACCTATTACTTTTGAAGTGTTCAACATTTATCCACAGTTTACCTGGCCCCTAGTTTAGTTTTCAAGTAAAATGTAATTTATTTTCACATTTTAAGTGCAATAACATATTTATCCTTGTATTAGGTGTATTAGATTGTTTTTCTAACATGCTAAAGACATGCTCCAAATGATCTTACTTCAAAAAAATGTAACTTATTTTTAGATTAGTTTTTGCAGTGTATAATCTATATCAGGGATGACCAACCAGTAGCTCGCCAAAGGATTTGTACATTTCCACATGCAAGATAAGTGAACACTCTCCAAACATTTAGGCAAATATAGAAAAGAATAAAGAGGAAGCTCAAGTAATTTAGTTAAATAGTGTTGAAATAAGATCTTGGTTACAGGTGAACTCCACTTAAGTTGCATATTAAACGTATTTATTCGAAGCATAAGTAGCTCGCTGCCATTTTTTTAAATGTAAAAGTGGCTTATCCTTATTATAATCAAACAAATACACAGGATCGTAGGCCAAGATTCTTCAGTCTTCATCTGTACTCTGTAGGTGAAGTGTCGGACGTTTCGATCTTAGTCCAAAGATCTTCCTCAGTGAACTTTCGCTGGACTTTGGACTAAGATTGAAATGTCCTACACTTCAACTAAAGAGTACAGATGAAGACTGAAGAATCTTGGGCTACGATGGACAACTCCTGTATGACTGAGAACCTACACAAATACACATGATGTTCTTTAAAACCTTATTTTTATATGAATGGTCAACTTTTGACGGCCCCCCTGCAGTGCCTCTGAGGACCCCCAGGTGGCCCCGGACCCCAGTGGGAGACTGACCTAAACCAACCTATGAATACACTCATTTCATCCATTATGACAAACAATTTGATGATAGACGATTTAGTTTCCTAATATCCATTCAGAAAATAACAGTAGTACAAAAAAATCTATACACTTGTGTGGCAAAATCTGTAGAACAAAAAAAAATAACGGATCATGCAATGCGGACCCAGCCAACCAGCTATCGGTTTACTGTGAACAGCTTGTGTATGATTCCTGTGTGAAAAGACCGTGTGAAAACATGCGTGCCTGAAAGAGACTCATCTCCGACACAAACGTCCGGGCACCGGTTGAATGAAAGGCAGACATGATTAATTGATGCTGTTGCTGTGCTGCAAATGTACGGACTTCTCCATCTGGTTCCCGTTGTAAAGCGATCCCTTAATGGAGCACAGTTTCCCTTTACACACAGGGTTAGGATGTCAGCGAGTGCGTCCTCTCCCCGTGTCAGAATGAAGTCCTCCCGAGACTCTACAGGGCGCACCCAGCACTGTATACTGGATGTGTTGAGAAGCAGGTACACTAGACTCAGACGAGAGAAAATACTGAGATCGCATGTCTTAAGTACCAGCGCAGAGGCCAGGTCTGAACGAGAATGTGGATTACACAAGGCTGGGGTTTACTTTTTGGCCGAGGAGCTTTGTTCCTGAAAAAGTAAAAGCCCTATGTTTTGAATTACTCTACACAAGTGGAGCACATCCAGAAGCATAGCAGAGGAGGGGATCGTCTAAAATTATTACTACAGAGGGAAACTTGGTACATCTATAGCCTGAAGGCTACTGCACCCCCTGGATTAAGAAGAAGAGCTTTATTTATATAGGGCCTTTTACAGACAATGAAATTAAATGAGGAAATTGACTTTAGTCCTTTTCTGTAGCAGTGTTTATTGTTCTTATGTATTTGTTTTCTTTACTTTTTCTTTCTCGGGTGATGTCACCTAGTTGTGAGGGTGTTTCCCTTATTCGCTGAGGACGATCTTTGGACTAAGATCGTAACGTCCAACACTTCAGCTACAGAGTACAGATGAAGACTGAAGAATCTTGGCCTACCAGGTGTCCTGGTTTTCTAACAACTACCCCTCTACAAATATAGGAGACAGTTGCTGGTCTTTCACTTCTTGAAAAAGGCATGTTGTTTGGAGCCAATACGCGTGGAAGGAATCAGCAATTTGTTTAAAATGATTTTAACATGCACTAGCCCAGTTGTTAATAGATAATTAACATTGTGGGAGGAGTGGCTTGGTTGTTTTCTTGAATTTCTGTAAGAGCAACATTTTTGTGGTACCGACTTCCCGAGCACTTTGTCTCTAGTTTTTCGTACTCTACACAAGTGTTTATCCTTACATACCAATCCTCTCTTGGCGTAAGACTGTCTAACTGGAGCCTTACTGGTAACTAAGTTGTTGTCAGAGAATTGAGAGAATTTGTCCTTAAATACCTATGCTCTCATAATGTTGTCTCTCCCTTTGCATAGCATTGCCCGACTGGAGTCTTATTGTCATTCTTGGTGCATGGCTCAATGTAGTTAAATCTCTTCTTGTGGAAACATATTGAGAGTTCAATTGTCTCCAGGCCTGTGTTGATGGTAATAATTCCCCTACATTTACAATTAATGCATAACTTAATATATATTGTAAATAATATACAGAAGAAAGTCTATTACTATTGAGCAATGTCAGATTAGGTATGTTTTTACCTGAGCCAGATATGTATTTACCTTGTCAGCAAACCATCCCGCTGAGGAGCCTTTGTTATTGTGTCCAATAGTGATCTTTCTGATTTTGCCCAAATTTGGCGCTTCCATGGTAAACTTGTCTTCTGTGGCTTGTTCAAAGTTGTTTTTCTCATTGTCAAGTCGTCTTTCTCCTGAAATTATAAATGATATACAGTATTTAGCAGGAATATTTGAGGATGCAATTTTTAAAATTGTAGTTACCTGTATCACCGTTCTCGCCGAAGATATTAATAAAAACGTCTGCATCTGTTCCACTGCCTTTCACGTCAGCAGTGACGACAGTCACTACGTACTTATTATCTGCATAAAAGACATATTATACAAAATGTCATGTAATGTAAAAAATGTATGGTGTGGTAGTAGGTTTGAGAAGTATTTAAATCACTCTACTCATTCATCGTAGGCAAAGATTCTTCAGTCTTCATCTGTACTGTGCTGTGGTTGTACAGATGAAGACTGAAGAATCTTAGCCTACGATGGACAACTCCCAGGGGTCCCGCCAGGAAAAAATATAGTTGTCCTTTCCGAGGGTAAGAATGCTGAAACCCTCGGGGGGGGCATGCTATTTTATATTTAACAGTGGAAAAAAGAAAGGAGGAGAGAGATAATGAGACAAACGAAAGTCTCACGAAAGCTAAGACGAGGAAATATAACGAAGCGTATGCATCGCTTGGCTTCACTGTGACTACGGCGTGAGACGAGGAAAGACCAGGGTAAAAGCCTGTGTGGCCTGGTACTGCGTTCCACTAAAAGAGGCTAATCTGCCGATATCGCAAAACTTTCTGTAGCTCCTGTACAACTGAGAACCTACACAGAGGTCTATTCATTCATGTTTTCTTCTATGCTGAGGTCTAATAAAGAAAATAAAAAAAAATAAAATAAAAAAAACTGTATAGAGCAGGGATGCTAAAGATGCGGACCGTGGGCCACACCCGGTCCCACAGAGTTTTAATCTGGCCGCTGAGGCAATTCTCTATTCATAAATTGTATTCTCTGGGGCCTGCTTAGGGCCCCAAGATCACCACGTCCCCCCCCCCCCCCCCAATAGTGTATACAATTGTACTATAGTTATAGTGTGCCTCAAAAATGTCTGTCAAAATAGCTAGTGCACTGCAAAAAGAAAGTAAAAATTTTCTTGAAATCATATATATTTGCCAACTACTACTTTCAAGAATTTTGCCATTTCTTTCTCAACAGTATTATGATTTCAAGTAAATTCATATTGTTTTTTAATCTAATTTAAGTGTGATTTGATTTGAATTTAAAACTTACTTAGAGTAAAAAACTTACAGAATCCTTGAAATTAGTTACTCAAATCAGGGGTAAATACAAATTTTAAGAAAATGTTACTATTTTCTATGTTTCTTTTTGCAGTGTAGTCTACTTTCTTTTACAAACACAGTCCAGTTGAAGGGTGGTGGAATGTATTGGAAGATGTACAGTATATCCAAAATGAAATTGAAATTGCAATAAAATCAATAGATTGTGCAGTACCGGTAGAACTCAATGAAATGTTGGCATCTGCCCAAATCCAAGTCCAGTTGAATAGATTTTAAACCTATAGAAGATACGTCTTTTTTTATAGTGATAAAAACCGAAACAAACATTTTGCCCAAGTGCTATTATTCACACTGAACTGAGATGCATTATACAGCCTATTAGTTTAGATTAGTACTGGCCATTTATATCTGCTCTGGGCTGCATAACTGGAAAACAAATATATAATTGAGACTCTTATTGTTCTGTAGTTTAAGCAAATCAAAACCAAACTGATATGTTTTGTCACATTGAGTTGTTGAAATTTGCCAAAACACTTCAACGCAGTATCCTTATCCTACTATTATTTAATATAATTTAAATATTCTTATATTTGGCACACCCGGAAAAAACTACATTTGAGTATAATAACAGTACATTTTTACCAATACAAAAGAAATGCATACGATTTTAGAACAAGCTACATCATAAAAACTAAAATAAGTTACAGAGGTTTGTCTTTGCTCAATATTGACGTACATTTAGGCATGTCCATGGGGTCCATTGTGCCCAGCAGGTCTCTGATGTAGAGGTGGTCTCCCTCCTCTTTACTGAGCCAGTTGTTACAGGCAAAATAGAAGCGAAGGTGAGGCCTGATCACGTCTGTCACCACCACACGGTCCAGGAACCAGCTGGCGTTCATGCCCGTGTTGTCGTGCTCGATCCTGCCTCGACAGAAACATCTTTATTAGCCACGGAGTAAGACGCAAAGCAGGTTCATTACAAGTACACACCGGCTTTCCTATAGTAGTGTGTTTTTCGTTCAAATATATGAGTGTCTTACCTTATCTTTTTAATGTTTCCAACATTGTGGGTTCTTATTCTGAACACATCTGTTTTCGCCCTCTCAAATGCTGTGCGACTCCTGAAAAGTAATTTTGTTCAGACATGAAAGCTACATTTTTGATGGTGTGTAATATAAATTTATAATTGTAAGTCACTGCATTTGATAGGTGCATTGTGGAACATTTGAAACAGTAACTTGATATTAGTACGTATTTGACCTTTATAACGCTCCAGGATCAATTGTTTGACTACTTTTCAACATTTGTTTTTTACATTTAACCTGTTGAGTAGATTTAGGTTAAATGTAAAAAAAAAAAACACAGATTTTAAAGTAGTCTTGAGATTGAATGGTACAGAGAGGGGTGGGACCAATATGGGTAGCTCCTCCCCCTAGTTGATATTAGGCCCACCTGGTCGACTCCAACAGTCTGCTGACGAAGCTCTTAGGATAAGGAGTGAAACGTCCGAAACGTTCTTTTAAGCATAGAGTACAGATGCTGAAATAGAGTCTTTATCTACAATGGTTAACTCCTGCATGATTGAGAACCTACACAAATGTACACATAAAAAGTTTTGCAATGCACCTTTTAAATATGCCTATTTTATTAAAAAATCCCTTTATTTGGCCAGTACTGGGCTCCAACACACAATTTGGCACACACAGTTCGTACAAACACCCACATTTTAAAATAAATCAGCCAAACAAACCACATTCACATTCACATGAACAATTACCTTTTCTCTGTGCTGTTGCGGGAAAGAAAGAAAAACATGTCGCCAGTGAGTTATATTGTATGGGGAGAGTTAATTTGAAGTTTTCAAAGGAGCAGAGCTGCGTACTTGCTTGCCAGATGAACCTTTGGAGTGATGCCATACTCTCCAAACAGCGTGATAAACACATTGGCATCTGTGCCCGCTCCTCGCTCATCTCCAGTGATAGTCACCACTTCGTACACTGGGGTAAAAATAACACAGCGTTTACAAAAAAAAACAAAATAACTTTAGGTGCCAAGAACATGCTGAACTCACACTGGATGTTAATGATTTATCAAGAAACTTAGTTGGTAATTTAAAGCTCAGAAAGATCATCCAGAGTCAGTAGGTTTATATAGGTTTAGCGTGGCCGACATTTATCAGCGGGAGCCAAAGGGAAACTTAAGAAGACGGAGGTCCTTATTAGAATAGACCTCTGCTTTTTAAGATGAGTGAGTGGCAGGTGTCCTGTAGCTGTAAGTTGAAGATAACAAACGGCCGGCACAGGACACCACATCTACCAGTAAACTGTTACCTCTTTCCCAGTGAACTCATTATTCAAAGCACTCAAGGAGTCACTTGCACGCCACAAAACTCAATTCTTCAAAAATGCTACACAGCGGGTTCAGGAAGTACTTGTACCCTTCTGTTTAGTCGTATTACGCTAACTTTTAATACCGGGAAAAGTTCAATTTAAACAAATCTATACCAGACCTTTCTGTATCAAAGGAAAGTAATGGAAAATAACTATTATGAATGTTAAAGACTAGCACTAGGATTGGGAGCAATGGGGTCAGCAATAGGGTCTTAATAGGTTAGGAGCCTATAGTTTAAAATTGAGGTGGAGGGCAGCTGTAAATTCTATGCTGGTAACTATGGTAACTGTCAAAAGGCAGACTTTTCTCTGTCATTACTGGGTCGATCCACATGAAACAAAATCTGTCACAAAGTTCAGTGTCTTCTCCGTCAGCAAATACTGTATGAACTAATTGTTTTCTCATAAAGGTGTCCAAAAGTGGTGAAGAACAGGATGTGCATGGTGTTGGCCAATAGAAAGGACTTTTAGCCATAAGAATAGTATGGCAGGTTTGTGAATCCAATCTCTATCAAATAATGATCAAGTAGTTAGTAGTTGGTAAGTTTCTCTCCCATAGAGTTGTATTGGCACCTGCTCCAACTGGTATAATTTCAGCTGGAGGGCAGAGGCCAATGCAAGTCTGTAGGAGAGATACTTTGAAGGAAATCTCAAGAAAGAAAATTCGAAATGTTGAACCTGATCA
>OMNZ01060768.1:12555-22921 GCA_900303255.1 Lesueurigobius sanzi | reverse complement strand
GCGTGATAGTTCACCTTTGTGAGTAAATAACAGTGATGTAAAAAGGATCAATGATTGAACACATTTAGGAATAAAGTTAAACACGTTTTGAGCAACTTCTTCCACTTGGAGAGGAAACATTAAACACGTCACATCTGCATTCATTTGCGCACTGTAGATCAGCTGTTGATCAGCTGGAGTGGGGCTCTGTCAGCCCCATGTGTATGGATACATGTGTATGGGTATGTGTATGGATACATGTGTATGGATACATGTGTATGGATACATGTGTATGGATACATGTGTATGGATATGTGTATGGATACATGTGTATGGATACATGTGTATGGATACATGTGTATGGATACATGTGTATGGATACATGTGTATGGGTATGTGTATGGATACATGCGTATGGATACATGTGTATGGATACATGTGTATGGATACATGCGTATGGATACATGCGTATGGACACATGTGTATGGACACATGTGTATGGAAACATGTGTATGGATACTGTGTATGGATACATGTGTATGGATACATGTGTATGGATACATGTGAATGGGTATGTGTATGGATACATGTGTATGGGTATGTGTATGGATACATGTGTATGGATACATGTGTATGGATACATGTGTATGGATACATGTGTATGGATACATGTGTATGGATACATGTGTATGGATACATGTGTATGGATACATGTGTATGGGTATGTGTATGGATACATGTGTATGGATACATGTGTATGGATACATGTGTATGGATACATGTGTATGGATACATGTGTATGGACACATGTGTATGGATACATGTGCGCTGAGGAGGGGCCGCTGGCAATAGGAGGATTGCGGCTATCCACGTGCTCCAAGCGAAACGGATTGTGGGAAATATACCTGGCTGAGAACGCACAAGACTCCTCTGATGCATGCTGGGTAAAACGGGAGGAGCAAGTTCTCATCCGGGGATTTACAGCGAACTTGTTGAGGAGCGGACTTTGAATTGGAACAGGACTTGGGCCCCACGTGATGACGTTCTACGAGTCCATGAGCCCGCAAGTCCGCACAAGTACGCATATTGAGAAACGGCCCTGCTCTACAATTTGAGCACAGTGAAACTGGGTACCAAAGAGACTACAGAAAGGTATTCCATTGGAGAGGAGTACCCTTCTGTTGGCCCTATTCAATCCCTGTGTGATGGGGCTTCTCTTTGACACCCACCGCTGCACACCTCATCACTGCGCCACTTTGAGGGAATTCTGCGCCTGTTAAACTTTGAGACAAACACTCGTGCAGATTTGAGTGGAGCAGAGTGACACATCTCTTCCCCTCTCTTTTTACGGCAGCACCTGGAGTTGATAAGGCCCAGATTCCAGCGCTAAGACTCTGACAATGGCTGCTGATTCGACCCCCTTCGCCACAGCCCATCTCTCCTTTGCCATCAAATTTTCAGCTCCTCCAAAAGGGCATTAATAGACAGGGCCCCCTTTTGTACACATCCACAAGAGGAGAAAATTCACAGTTACACACAGACAACTAGAGATGTGAATCATGAATGAATGTTGGCTCCTACGCTTTGCAAAATCGAGACAGGACCGGGGAGGGGGGAGAAAAAAATGGCACAAAATACTGCATCTTTAATCACTAGAGCTCTGACTGCACTTGATCTGCAGACACCAGCCCGATTAGTACTTCCTCTGAGTGCCTCCAGTCATTTAAAATTCATATGTGCTGCCGCGGCTCCAGATGACACCAGTAGTAGGAGTAGTAGTAGTCCTAGTGGGTAGTGGTACTAAGTAGTGATTAGTAGTGCCCTCAACTTTCTGGGTTCACATGAATTAAAGAAGAGCAGAGATGTCAAATATTAGCAGTTGTAAAGTGGATGCAATATGTCTAGCACTATGATTAATCTTGGATTATTGAAATAGGCCAGTTCTTCACTGTCACAACAGTGTTTTTTTAGGTTTCAGAGGAGATTTGCTGAGCCATTGAAGTAATACTATTCAAAACCAAATCAGCATCTCTATGAAGAACACCTTCCATCTGCCAGAATCTTCACTTCAGAGAGGAAGGAAGAGGAAGTCTGGGCAGAGTGTGACTTAAAACAAGCTCCACAAATGCATTTTAAATGTGGTGAAGCAACTTTTGGTTACCAAATGGTATGTCTGATAGAGACAGTGCCAAAACATCCTGAACCATACTGGAGAAAAACTACAGTTTTTCTTTCAGGTGTGCAAATGAAATACTATAGGTTTTACGTATCTATAATCTATAATCTATATAATCTATAGATATAATATCTATATATCTAAATTTAATTTATTTTTCTACATTTGCTATAGTTATTCCTCTTCCATGACATATTTTACAGTCGGTATTATGATTTTCCCAGTGCAATGTGGTCAGTAAATTCCTCATTCTTTCCTTTAATCCCATTGTGGGTGGCTATTTCAGCATCTTTAGCCCTTGGGCTTGGACAGTTTCCAGGTAAATACATATTAAAAGACAAAAGTGGTGCTGTGTAGCCAAAAATTACAATTCAGGAGGCCAATCTAGTGCAAGTACAACATTCTCCTGAGAATAACAAAGCTGTGTTTTGGACAAGTCTAGTTTTCAGACAGTACGAACACACCGCCTTACCAACATACGCAAGTCGTTTGAGGAAGTTATGCTAAGGGGAATCAAAACTTTTTTTTTTTGTGCTCAATGTTTTATCCTCCCCTCCCATATTTCACAAATGGCACACAGCAGGAGTCAAGGAAGAGCCAAGCAATTCCCTAGCCAAGATTCCACCTCAAACAGTGGCACAAGACAAAGAGACTAATGGTGTTTTGATCTGAGCACACAAGCCGCAGGCTTGACATAACACACGCCAACTTCCTCATTTCTCCAGACCGCACCGGGGGCTCTCACCGACAAGCTCATCCCAAGTTCCTCCGCGACAACAAGCCTCTGAATATGCGCAAAATCCTCCAAAACATGCTCCAAAACACAGGTTGCACTATAATGAATGCATGTGCAAATCACATAGAAACCCTTCTCTGTACAGTATCAGCGAATTGTCATTAAAAATAACTGAAATAGTGACCCCAAACAAACATACAGTTACATGAACACATATCAGACATGTCTTGAAATGTCAAAACCAACGTTATATTGTCAGTGGGCAAATAAAGCACATCCCAAGAGTAACTGCCTGGTTCCTTATCTCACGTTTCCGCCTTGCTCCGGGCTGCCTCCCGACCCCACCACGAACGGCCACTACACATGTGTAGGTCCGCCTGAGCTCCACTCTGTCGGGCTGTAGAGCTATGTGCAGAGCCCCCAGAGCATGCACGATAAAATGTGTGTACAAAGATGCAGGTCCCAAGCAAACTTGTCATCCTTTACAACTGCATATGGACCAGTTCAGCTGGATAGTTTAGTAAATTGATTTGTATTTTGACAACCCATCTCATGATTTGCACATTTCATACTAATTGGATATAAACTTTAATTTAAATAGCCTATCAATAAAATATACTTTGTGTTTTAAACGTTTACACTCCCATTTTATTTTGAAAGTCCGGATGCTGTTTATGTTCAGTTTCCTGTTTGGCGCGGTCATACTGTGAACCGCTGGATCAGGCTGAACTCAGACGGACCAAAAAATAGACTTGATCCGCAATTTTGTTTTGACGGAGCTAAGCGGAGTGCATTACTGTTATATGTTTTGCATGCAGCATTGATACCTGATGCCTTTCTTCATAATGTTTCCCTCAGAAGATCACCTTACGCTCAGAATGGTACTATATATACACATGCAAAGAGGTTTCAATCGTACACACTGACTAAAATGTATTATTTTACAATTAGCCAGTGCTGTGTGTTTGTATTACACATTTAATTTGTTTGACCAGAAAAAAATCAAATCAAGATGTCAAAATGTGTTTAATTAGTGACCAGCATATTGCTAATTGTCTTTCACTTAACACTAGCACTGATCACGGTGTCATTTGTGCAGTTGACAACTTACAACAGACTGTAAATAGCAACAGCCATAAGATACTCTAAGGAATAAACTCATATAATGCTCACGTAAAGAACTCTGTGCTTGTGATAAAATCTATATGAAATAATGTGTCTCTCGCGCTCAGCAGATGAAGCAGAGACTGACTCTACACGGACCTGTGGACAATGCCAGGTTTGTGGACTTTTGCCTAATGGCACTTGTGGTAGTACGTTATTATAAATTGTGTTATATCACGGCATCATGAGAGGCCATTAGAACGAGAGGAGGGCAATCTCGCATCTGTTAAATTGTATTCATCTCAATGAGTTTTTGCACGGTTAAATAAAATAAATAATAAGCCAATTGCACATCCCGGGCCGCACAGTGCATTATGGGTAAGGTGCATTCTTTGACTACCAAACATCTTTCAAAGATGGCTGAAAGCAACAGAGAGCTATGATTTGGACCATTTTGAACAGCTGGAAAGTTGATGATATAAAGTGTTTTTGTAGTGGATGTGGATGGACTGTTATGACCAGGACTGTGTGCGGCAATAGACCCAGATGCACAGGGATGTTTAGGACCGACAGCACATACCGTCGGACTACTTTTACTGCCATGGTAACCAGGAAAATATTGCTGTAGTTTTATTGTATTTATTTAGGCTATTTATTTATTTAATATGAACTTAACGTGACTGAAGTGATCTGACGGCATATAGCAGTTACCTACGACCACTGTATTCCACATCAACACTGTTTGGAAAATTTTCTCAAAGATTCTTGATGATTTTAAATGATATAAAAAGTGACAGAGAGCAAAAAAACCGTCCCATGTCTGTCGTTTTACTGCTACAGAGCAGCCCCTGAGCCTCTATGTGTTACCTGTTTCAACATATTGACAAAATAAATGTGGGCAAGAAATTTACAATTTTAGTCCATCTTTTTCTTTACTATCGGGAAATAAAGAAGAATGAAGGAAGGTTTGTCTTTGGGTGGACTCGGAGTAGCCTCGCAATGGTGTTTTTTTTTTTTTTTTTGCCAACGTTCAAGTCTATTAATTTCATTAGAGCAGTTGAACACGGCACAAAGCCCATCCTAATCATTCTACCAGTCACTTAATTCTTAAAACTAATGCCTGTAAGCCTTACGCTCCACGGGTGGCTCCCTGTACTAAGTGGTTTGTTTGGTAGTCAGATTTTTTTTAGTTAATAATAATTTAGTTGAATAGTTAGCTTATTCATTCACTCCACACTTGGTGGTGGCAGGCAATAATTGTAGCCACAGCTGCCCTGAGGTCGACTGATGGAAGGGAGGCTACCAATCTATGTCATTGGCTGCTCGGATCAACACCAACCACTCACTCACACACCGCTTTAATACATGGGCGAGGTGGGTGAGGTATCCTGCCTCACCCACCTCGCCCAACGACAGTCTGCAGGGAGAACAGAGAACTGAGATTTGAACCACCATCCTGACCGGTTGCAAAAGACGAGCCACTCTACTATCGGAGCCACTGTTGACGTGAAAGTAGAAACAGTTCAAGAGAAAGTTCAAACCAGTAGAAGGCAACTATTGCTGAACACGTAAAGTGCGCAGGGAAGAAGACAATTTGACCACGGACATGATCATCACAGGTTTGGTGATGGTATTTTGAAATTAAATTTAGAAGAATAGCTTAATTTACAATTACAGAACTTTGACGTACTGTATGTGCTTATTTTGAGAGCAATAGCAAGACGTGCAAATGTTACAATATATGAAGAGTTCATTTGCAAAAACAGATAAGTGCCTATTACAAAAATCAACATTTGCTTGTGATTTTCCCTTTGTGTAGCTTTTTTTTTGATGACCAGACCTATATTAGTGGATCAGACATATTAAGTTACTTGTTCTTTATGAAATTGATTCAACTTTAGTTTTACTCAAAACGGAGATATCTGCTTTTGCAAATGAACTCTTCATATGTTTTTGAAGCGGAAACAACAAGAAAGTGTGTGTAAATGCACAAAAAAGTGTGTTTTTTGCAAAGGGGAAAATTCAAAACATAATATCAAGGGCTGATGATACTGATGGTGAGATTTGCCCTAACATGTCTCACCACAATAGGAAAACATTGAGCTAGTTTATGAAAAAAAAACATATATAAATATAGACATGGTACCTGCCTGGTTACAATCTTGGTGTATTTTCATTGCTTGGAGAAAATGAATCCCTTCTCTCCTCTCACCTGTAATTTGAAAACGCCACTTTAGAAATGGCAGCTCTTAGGCCTCTCATATAAGAATGCACATAATTTTCCATTCATCAACACCGCTCCATCTCAGGACTGTTTCTTCCCCTATTCATGCAGGCCACTCTGAACTTCACGTGCCCCCCCCCCCTCCTCGTCCTCCTCGTCCTCCTCGTCCTCCTCCTGCCACTTGGGCTGCCAGTGACATCACCAGAAATGTGTCCAGCCATAAGCACACTTCCCCAAGGAGATCTGGAGTACTAACCGTCCTGGCTCTCAGACATATGGCACGGAAAAGAGGTGAAAACACTCAAGGCGGCGAAGGAATAAGACAAGGCGTGAGGACCAGAGGGGCAGGAGGAAGGATCATTTGAATACAGAGCAAAATTTGCAGGGAAGGTTTTGGAGCTGAGGCAGGCATTAATTAAAAGAATAGATTAGAAATATGGTAATAAAGTAATGTGCCTGCGTCAGAACCTAATTTAGGGTAGTTCATGAAAAACAAGCAAAACAAAAAATACTTTCAATGCACTAGCGAATACGATGTGTGAAAGTTTAGTGCTTTAGATCAAAAAAGTTTAAGTTAGTTATTACACCACTGTATATGCAACAAGTACATTATAAGCATATATTTGCTCATTAGTACTATGGATTTGGCATGGTGCACTTCATCATTTCACTCATTTATCTGTGCTTACAAATTAAAAACTTGTAGTTGTGCGGGTGAAATGTGTAACCTACATCCATTACATTCAATCTCATACAAGATAAATGTAGAAATTGCCAAAACCTCTTGAAGTAAATTGGAGTGAAGAACATGTGGCCACTCCAATTGTTAAACTAACAAGGCACTGGGGATATTTGTACAGTAAATTGCCGGCGCTACTATCAGGAGCCATCTCCAATTCACTTAATAGCGCAATCGTAATGTGCCAGGCTGCTCCCTCTCTAACATATGGGCACTTGATTCAGCGAGAATCACTACTTCCAGCAGAGTGACACGCTATAGGACTTTAGACAATCTCGGTCGCAATCAAGCTCAGAGCCGCGGCGCAATCAAAGAGAAGGGAGAGATGATGAGCCAGAGCCCAGACCAATCCCCCTGTTGATCACCGTGAGAGACTGGGTTTTTAAAGAGCCGAAATTGTTAGGTGGATCCGTGCCCCGGTGAAGAGAGAGAGAGAGAGAGAGAGAGAGAGAGAGAGAGAGAGAGAGAGAGAGAGAGAGAGAGAGAGAGAGAGAGAGAGAGAGAGTGAGTGACAGAGAGGGCGAGAGAGAGAGATGGGACTTGTGGCCAAAACGACGCTGGTGGCAATTGGAGGACAAAATGTTGTTGTGCGTAATGGTTTGTGCTGATAGGTGGCTTCAGTTCAATCAAACTACATTTATGTTGTTTCCCTAATCCCTTGGTAAATAATACAGACATCTTTAGAAAGCATAGGCTAAGATTCAGACTACAATAAAGACTGTGCAACTCCCGTTAAACTACACTCGTAAACGTGCGTAATTTCACAGTGAACACATAAACACGAATAGACGTCGCTCGATAATGCCACGCGTCTTTTAAGTGCGTCTTAGGACATGCAGCGTCTACTTTTCTATTGTTTTGTCGTGCAGCTTGAAACGTCACATCTGCCAATTGTAAAACATGGTGGTATTTTTGTCAGGACCGGTAGAGCAGGCTACATTCTCGTGTCCAAACCATTTGGGGAGCTGACAATGATGACAGACAGCGCAAGCAAAGGCACATTAGCAGCAACATGATCAGGGTGGCTGCGTAAATATTCACCTGAATAGTACGCCCTCCGTTGTGCTTACTTATCCCTTCTCGGATATCCATGTTACGCCGCGCATATCCGTACTTCTTCAGTCAAGTTCTCCTCCTCTCTGGTCAGTGTGATAGAAATAGTCCTAAAGTCTCTCACAGACCTTGAAAAAAATGTCAGTATTCACAGTTTCTGCCGCTCCAAGCGCGTTAATCATGTCCAAACTGTGTGCTCCCCGTGGCTTGGACTTCGCTCCTCCAGTCCTGGCGCATGCATTTAAGAAAAACCCTTGGCGGAGTAGCAGGTTGACGAGACTACACGAGTAAAAAAAAAAAAAAAAAAATGAAGAAGAAGAAGAAGAGCGGAGGAGTTTATAGTGTGGAGAGGTCCGGTGCGGTTTTCACAGCTCACTACGGCATAGATGAGACAGGAGCGTCCCCCGTAGCCCGCTGTGGAGTCCTGCTCGTCCGCCGGAGGACTGGAGTTGTTGGCTGTGTGTGCGCGCGCTGGAGAGAGGACACGTGGGATACGGAGCCGTGTGTTCCCCTCTGTTCACGACTCTCTCTCATAACGGGCTGAGAGCGATGGCGCTGATCCGGAGGCGTAGACGGATCATATGTTTCCAAAAACGCGGAGACTGATTCAAATTGTCAGCAAATTAGAGGATCATTTTACGCGAAGCACATAACAGCTAAAATAAAATACAAAACAACTAAAAATCGAAGCACATTTTCGTGTTCATTTATTCATTGCAAGTATTTTGTTGGTTGGTTGGGAGTGATCAAACCAATCAATGTGCCCACATGATCTCTATCCCCGAGTACAAATCAGCATAATGAGTAAAGCTTCTGGTCAACTCGACATGGTAAGTTTACACAACAACACATGTCTCGTTATACTCATAATGCCTTTTTTCTCAGATTAAAACCAAATAAGCTACATGCTTTTGAAAAGAGAAATGCATGTAAATTTATTTTAATTTGTAATTCAAATTGACTTATCTTAGAGAGAGAAAGCCTTTGGGGAGCTACTTGAAGATCTAGTTCCAAGGAGGTAGGGGTTATTATGCCACACAGTGCACCAGCACTCGAATCAGTCTGCAATGGAACTGCATTAGCTTGAACACATTAAGTAGAAATGATAATAAGAGTCACAAATTCACACAATCCTGTCTATTATTAAATCGCTTGCTGTATTACGGCTATAGTCTTCATCAGCACCATGGACAGCACCATGGACAGCACCAGTGAGCTACAACATGGCACATCCATTAACAGAAAGTTATTGGAGCAACCTTTGGGCACATTTACTTTGAAGACAAGGCAGACTGTTTTTTTTTTTGTTTTTTTTACAGCCTGTGTACAATAAAGGTTTTTTCAACCCATCGAGACCATATTATATAGAGCCTAGATCAGTAAAATGGAATGAAATGACACTGATAATTGGTGATCACAAGAGGCTGAGACTCGAGTATCAGAAGAACCGATAATTATTCTTATAAAGAAAAGAAAAAAAATCTTTAACTGCACTGTTTATGTGTAACAGAGATTAGTGCCCCGCAAGCTAATCTTGAATCTCCCCATATCACACATACTGTATGGCCGAGTACTTTAAAAACATTTTCTCCCACAAAACCTTGCACGAAAAGAGCAACTCAGCCTGAAATAACCCATCGTCTGACCAGAGGCAGTGGAGCTCTAATCATTTCACAGTTGTGGTAATTTTATGAGGCTTCCTGTGCGCCGCCATATGAGCACTTTAAAATGAGAAATACAACACGTGTACCTCATTTGTTTCATTGCAATACGGAGCCCCCGACTGACTGCTGCTTCTTAATGTTTAAATCGTCAGAACTTGTTATGTTCTCTAAGCCGCCAGCCCATATAATCCACTCCCAATGTTGAGAGGGATTTGAGAGAATCTACCACTGTTCGAGCCAATGGGAAACGATAATTACAGGAGAAATTAATGAACGCCCCGCTGCTTTCTGGAACAGGAGAAGAAGAATTTTTGGATTAAGCATTTAGTGTGTCTTAAGTCGCCCATGCGCACAGCTAATAATGGTACATCAAAGCCCGGGGGAACACTTTAACTACAGCGGTGGAGAGAAACTTGATGTTTGTACAAATATAAAAAGAAAAATAATGTTTAATAAATGGTTTACTACTTTGTACATGAATAAACAACAGCAAGAAAAATTAAAGCCGCAAGCGGCATCGAAAGGCCCTCGCTGTAGGAGCTGGTCAGAGGTTCGTGTCCCCTAAATGTTAGATTACGGTATGAAAGACACTGACTTTGTGTTAAAAAGTTGTGTAAAACGCTGTCTGTGAAAACTGCCCCATATTCCCCCATGTTAAAATGCTGAAATATGAGTAAAGTGTGTGGCTGCG
>OMNZ01060768.1:0-12535 GCA_900303255.1 Lesueurigobius sanzi | reverse complement strand
ACCAATAGGCCCTTACGCCATATATGGGCGCTCGGGCCTAATAATATTTTTAGCGAAAACAATATAGTCTTTTACATGAAAACGACAAATTATACATTTTCGGAAACGTTTCAACGAGGCGCACGCCCCCGTATGAGTCGGATGATGATGACGAGCGCTTTGCGCTCGTCATCATCATCCGTAAGACAGTTGGCCATAGACCCCCATTCATTTACATGTAATAACAATGTAGCCGCTGGCGCGGCTATAACATGTGATACGTTTTCACAAAGCTTTCAATCAGACCAACGCATCGATATGAGTCGGAGGATGATGACGAGTGCTGCGCACTCGTCATCATCCTCCGTAAAACAGTTGGGGGTATTCTGCCATTTTTACCCAGCGATACCAATTATGGGCCCCACATGACCATGAGTTTGCCTGGGGGACAGCGCTTCGCGCTGTCTTTGTCCATGTCAGCTTCAGTTTGACTGGAGGACAGCGCTTCGCGCTGTATTCGTGCGCTCCGCGCACTTTGGTCAGTGCGCTCCGCGCACTGCTTTGCGATAACAATAGGCCCTTACGCCATATATGGGCGCTCGGGCCTAATAAAAGCTGTCACCCTCTATAGTATAAAGTACTATTTAACAGCTTTTTATTTTATCAAAATGCTTCATAAAAAAAAAAGGAAAGAGTTATTTACCAATGCCTTACCAATATAACTAATTACAGTGATAGCGGCAGCAGCAGTACAGTATGTGGAGCAAAAACAGCACCAAGAAGGTTAAAAATGCAGTAGTTTGCAGTTTCAACAGGACTGAAAGTACTTGGACATGGCACGAATCAAGACTCTGCAGCCTTCTTCCTGATTGTGGGACTAAAAGGCTGTGAGATCGGCATGGCATCTCCCTCTGGATAACCCTGTCCACTGCAGAAAGTCAATCAAAGAGGCCCTGACCAGATCATTGTCACTGAGTCAACTGAGATGAGCGTTAAGAGCTTTAGAGGTGGGCAATATATCATTTACGATAGTATCCAAATTATTGTTTGGACGATATGCATAATTGGAGTATTGAATATTTCATAATTTGTACAATCCGACCCCCCAAACATGAAAAGAGCTGATGACAGTTAAAGAGAAAACAAATAACACACTCTATAACCTGCTAAATGTAGTGATTTTAATACAGCAGGGGTTTGTTTTTGTATTTTATGTTTTTTAGTACAAAATCAGATCGTCTCTGCAACTACAAGAAAGCTGCTACCGATTTGCAATACAAAGCTACGGAGTGCTTACCTGTGTATGTTGCTTCTTAAATCACATCACAGGTTGAATCAACAATCCCAAAACCTAAAGAGCAAAGCCGATACTGCAACAATATATAAAGTAGCTGCTACAAAAGGCAAAGTGTGCTGTTTGCGCTTGTCTGCGCTCTGGTTTGGTTAGGCTTAAAATCCAGGCATTTCATCCAGGCATTTCAGCCAGGCCACAGCATATTGCCACAGGGTAAACACATGCTTTTTCCGCTATAGAGCCCCTAGTGGCCATTAGCCCAGTTGCAGTTTGTTACCGGTATCGAAAAATAAATTGGTACCAAAAACAGGTATCAAAAAAATATTTTTCTTAAGAAAGCCTGGTGGGTCTGAGACGAAAGAAACGTTTTTACGGTTCAATTTAGCCGTGGAAATAAAAGGGTATTGTTTTTCGACAAAGTGTGCGCAGTTTGGTTTTTTAAAGTACCGGTTCGAGAGCCGCTTAAGCCCCGGTACCGTTTCAAAACAGAGTAGGCACCGGTATCGGATAAAACCCAACCGATTCCCAACCCTAATAATAGGTCAGGTGCAGCAAGTCAAAAGGCCAACTGGACCTTCTTTGCCAGTTTGCACACATTTCTTTGAAGGATTGCAAAACTATCATCTAAATATTGATATTGAGATTTATATCAATACCTCCCACTCCTACTTCCAAGCTTATTCCTCCACTGGACTAGCATTCAACACTTTTGCTCTATAGAAATAATAATGTATAATAACATGCATCCTCTATTTCCCATGGCTCCATGTGAAGACAGACTTGTCATAGTTACTTAAGAGACATCACTTAAACGCAAAGATTACGTCGGTCCCAAGGCACCGAGCATGAATACGAGCTACTTGTCAATGCCACAAGGACTCGGAGCAACATGTGTTTTACAATGGGTCTTTTAAAGAGACAATAATCGATTCTACGCGAGGAAAATGACTCACAAATTAAGCGTCTTCAATCACACCGCTCGTCGCCCTCCTTCGTGATCTTTCGTTTCATCCGCGCGCACATTCATTCAGCCAGTCTGCAAAAGGAATTACTTTTTACATCCTGTTTTTCCATCTCACCTGAAGTGTAATCAAAGCAGTCTGTTGACATCTTTGTTTAATAGGTTTGTTATATTAGCTTTAACTAACAGATCTAAGAGTACACTATTGTTAAATGCCCACAGGATTTTATTTAAGTGTTCCATTTTTAAGCTACTAATTAAATGCATTCTTATTTGGTAGATTGTCACACTCAATTATGTGTCGACTATAGCACTCTAAGGAGGAGTATAAAAGAAGCTCATTTTAAAGCAAATTGAAAAACTAAAGTCTATCTTACCCAACATCATTAAAATGGACAGAAATAACCAGTTATTAAAATACACACATGTTAAAGTGGTCACACAGTACTGAAGATCAAACCTTTCAAAGTTAAAGTTTTGTAATGATATCTTTATTTTATACTTAAATATGGGTGATATATTCTTTACAGTAGACAGTTGGCAGCGCACTCACTAAACAGAAGAAGAATCACCACAGGGACTAGAGCACTGCACTAAATGGGCCAGTAAAACTTGATACCAAACACTTAACATTTAAAACACAGGACGTCTGCAATATCAACTTAAATGTGGAGCCCCTAGAGGAAATCTCCCCATAGTACGTTGTTAAATGATGGCTCATATTTAGGTTTCAGACAGACACACTGAGGTCTCAGGGAATTCTGGGGATATACAGTGAATGGCTCTTGGCATTTACTAACGCCTATTCCATGTTACATTGGATGCTGTTTCTAGATGTGCTATACATCTATACATTATACGTTTATCCAGGCTTGGGAGATCTTCTTTTAGGGTGAATTTTGTACACTCTGTTTCGCTAAACACTAAGTAAGGCACAAGCTTATATTACTCTGCATGGCCATGCCAAACAGCAGCAAAAAATTCCATACATGAAATAAGAAATGAAAGCAAAGAAAAGGATCAGATGAACAATGTATTTCATAAGCACAATGCTTCTCTCTGAAACCTAGGAGATCCAAAAAGGGAAAAAAGCAATTGAATGACCACTGCTACGTTAAAGGAGTTCCATGTTTCCTTATCAGACCTTGTACCCGATTTATACAAACATTAGAAGGGGGAAGTTGAAACTTTAGTACTGGTACAGGAATGACTTTGTTTCACAACATTTTAAGAGCAAACTGGAGCATCACAGTACAGTAATGCTGACAAAAACGAGTCTGCTGGTTCAAGATACAGTAGA
The DNA here is from genome assembly GCA_900303255.1 of Lesueurigobius sanzi. Taxonomy (NCBI): domain Eukaryota; kingdom Metazoa; phylum Chordata; class Actinopteri; order Gobiiformes; family Gobiidae; genus Lesueurigobius; species Lesueurigobius sanzi. Next base: position 9,001 of record OMNZ01060768.1, on the reverse strand, counting down.
TACAAATGCTTTGCGCGGCCAACTTCCGTGTTAAGCCTAGGTGAATGTACGTCGGCGCGCGTCTAACTTTCTGCGGATCCCTTCAATCAAAAAAGCCTCACGGACCAAGACACACGGACCAATAAAAGGGATTTTATTATGACATCATCTCTGGACGCACAGGTAGGCCTATACTGCACACCCCCATCCTCCCGCAGGGCCCGGGAGAGGGAGAGGAGAGTCGGGCAGATTTGTGAGAGAGGAGGTTAGAAAGCTTCATTTCCATTCATAACTTTGTGCTCAGAGTAAGTGCATGTGAAAACCCACAGAAACGTGTTTTCTCGGAACCATGTAGCTTCTCCTGAACAGAGCAGAGTATGCGTCAATCAGTGCCAATAATCCTTTGAAAGCAGCTTCTGACTATCGACGTATTGAGCGATGACGCGTCTTTGGTGTGTACAAGGCTTTAGAGTTGTGGTCTTTTTATTCACAAATGTCTGCTTTTACATGACAGGGGATAATCATCGTAACATTGCCGCCGGCGCAGGAAAACTATCAAAGCTCTCGAAAATCAAGCAAACTCGTAACTTCTCGAGGCCTCTCCTAATCCGCCCCAGAGTTGGTGACCAGATGGCGTCCTGGCAGTGTGTGCGTTGTGAGGGTTTGGGCGCTGCCTCTGCCCTTGTCTCGGTGTGATGTCATTCAGTTTTAATCGAGTCGGGGACAGACGAGTGGCACCTGCTCCACAGCGGACACTCGAGCCGCAGAGACGGGCGCAGACAGCCGGTGATGTAAGAGGACGGAGACAGGTCCGAGTCTGATCTTTAGTTTGGCTTCAGACAAAGGCCACGGACAAAGATGGAGCGAGAAACAAATACGAGATGCTCAAGGCAGGTAGGTGCATGTTTTAATTTTGTTTTTGCTCTAGAGATTTTAAAACAACGTAAAGGCTTTGTCATTTCCGAACCTAATGCCTGAAATTGTAAATTTTCTTATATTTTTTCATCAGTAAAGCATTGCATATTTTTATTTTACATTATATAGTTATAAACAAATCATAAACTAAAATACGTAATTCGCCATAAGACCTATTTATGACATGGAAAATGTTCTCTGTTGTTCACTTATAATCACTATCAGACACACATTGCACACTTTTTTCATTCCAATAGAACCTGTAAAAACAGACTCTTTTTAAAACCACCCACCACTTTTTTAATTGCTTAATGTTTCAGCTATATTTGTATTTAATCATGTTTCCCACTCAAAATGACTACAGTGATAATTGAGTTCAATATAAATTCATACCATCCAACAGCTATTCAGTTTCTGTGTTATTAATACAGTTAGACAAGAGAAAGTGGCAAAAAGTAATTTGTTTCATTCTGAAATCAAAGTGAAGTAAATGCAGATGTTTCGATGGTGGTCCACAGCAGCAGGGTCTTTGTACTGTACCTGTGTCTGTGTGCGGGGCGTCTGGCTGGGCTTTGACAGCCGCTGCCTTCTCTCTGTCAAAAAGTCCGATACATCCGCCCACTCAGCGACGAGCAGTGTATAGAGGCTCCCAGCGCTGCGCAGCTGAGACCGGCTACTGCTGCGGCGCCGTGTCCACAAACAGGAGCCTACACATATTTCAGACTTTATTCACTCCACTACATACCAGAAATAAGTTACAGCATGTCACTGGGGCCACGACTGTGTAGTATATGGTTTGTTTAAGATACATCAGTCATAGATACAGTGTGTGCCATGGGAGCTTTTCTTCTCATTAAGTTGGGTATATAAATACATTACAGTAAATAATTTGCAGAGCCCAATATACGCATCACTGCAGTTTCCAAGACTATATTAAACAGTGTGTGAATGTTATCTGCACAAGTATTTGCTTAAGTGGTGATGGAAATGCCAAGTTACATGCCTAGAGTAAAGGCTATAACTTTGACACTATACTGTGTGAGATATCCTGAGATCCTTCATGTTGGATTTCATACAACTACTCTTACTCTTAAGGAAGTTTTTCTTTTTTTCTTTTTTGGGCCAGCTTACTCTCTTAAGATATAAACTTTCACCTGGAAACAAATAAATGACCTAAAGTTCACAGTAAGATGCTTTTTTCTCACATTTTTGTGACAACATCTCCACTTTAGCCTCTGCAGACACCAAACTTTACCAGTCTTGGAGTCAACAATATTTGGAAAGTTTGTTCTGCGGGATTTAAATCCTAGCGAGTTCTGAAGGCAAAATTATATTTTTTTTTAATTATTCTATTATTTGTATTTATTAATAATAACTAGCTGACTAAAATAGTAAACAAATTATTCAAAATCACCTCTGAACAAATCTTTGTAACTATTATATCAGTAAAATAAAACCTTAATTTAAAACCTGGCTCTATCCATTATTTAGATTTCATCGCTGAAATTATGGGCAATTTTGGCCATGTTTACACATACAATTCTTTTATTCAGGACTTGTAATGGGCGGCACCATTTTTTATTTCCACTTCCGGTCCACAGCGTAGCCATTGATAGCACATACTATCTGCTAAGCTAATAAACACATCCAGCATCATTTGTTCAGTCTGAGGGTGTCACTGGAACTGTCAACTGGAAGAAGATTTTTTTCTTGTTTTCAAACAATACTTTGAGCTGAAATAGAGGGAGATGTGAGTGCTGTGTGCCAGTCTGTAATCTACACTCAGACCTTTCAGTAAAATAAGCAGCTGTTAGGAATGTGACAGCATCTGCTAAAATTCACTTTAATTTTCTCTTTTGTTCGACTTTGTCACCTCAATCCCAAAACAGCACTCATGTCTGCAACTTTACAGTAAGCTAGATAAAACATGCTAGCTGAATAGTCCAACTAGATTACGAAGCTTAACTATCAGATATTCTCTGTAAAGCAATCCAGCGACTGAATAGAGCAGGATGTAAGCTTTGAAAATGATGTATAGGATGTCATATTTACTGTGGTACAATCTTTTGTGTCCTCCAACCTAAAGTTTAACATGCCGTTAGCTTAGCACTTAGCATAACACAGCACTTGACAGCAATGTGAAGGACAAACAAACCATCCTGTCATTTCAACTAGTAAGAGAAGGATTCTTAGTTGAAATAGTAAGTACTGTACACATAAACATAGCCTGTTACCTTAATATTTCCATGGTGTGTCTGCAGGACTCAGGATCTGTACTGCCATGCTTTAGCCTCAGTCTCCTCCACTGCTAACCGCTAGCACTAGCCTCTCCTCCACCGCTGGGATTATGCCTCCATCTCTCTGCCAAACTGCCTTTTTGATTTGAGCTCAAATCGGTCGGAGAAAAGTATTCCTCGTGCTGATGCAACTGATTATTATTCCCGACTTTACTGCTGTGTAAATATTGATTGGTCTTGGTCCTTTAGAGTTCTTATTCACAGGTGAACCAACATTGCAGAGAGACAACAGAAAGAGAGCGAAAATATGGCTAAAATAATGTCTTTTGTCTTAATAATGTCTTAACTCATTCCCTTTGCGCTTTTTCACCTGTTGCTTATTTTAGCTTACATTGAAAACAATGGGATTCTCGGCTCAAGTCCGTGTATATTTCCGGAAGAAAAAGAGGGCGGGGCTGAATAAGGTGAATATGAAAACATAAAATGACGGTAAAACTTGCAATACATTTTTTTCTCATATTTTTGTCAGTAATATACAGCACAAGTTTCAGATTCATATCGCATGTCTCGCCTTAAGCACGTTACAATATTTTTTTTCCTCGTGCTTCAAGCCACTCACGCATGTTTGAGTAAACTTTGGTGGTAATTCCTAGCTCTTCCTGCTCGTCCTGAGTCCCTCCGTATCCAGGAAAATCTCTCCTCATGTCATCTCTGGTAAAGCTTATCCTGCAAGATAATGATAAAGATGTGTTTGAGATTATGAGTAAATACCTGTAAAAAGCACAAAATCCCCCTCTTCAAAAAATCGCACCCAGAATTTGTTTAGTTTACCTCTGCTGATATACAGTATAAAATTATATATATTTGAAAGCTATATTTATAATGAACTAAGCGTCTTGCTTGCTCCCTATATAAGTCCTAAAATGTCAACATGTTTTTCAGATTTTCTAGCAATTATCCTACTACAGTATATTTGCATAATACGACAAAGTTCATTTCGAGTTTAGGAACGTTGCCTTTTGCAGCCTCGGCACCAGCTTCATTAGTACGACTCAGGCTTTAGACTCTCTGCTCGTTATCTAACCCCATTAGCCAGCCCATCAGTCAGCCTCCAAGAAACACAAAGATTTGACGCTTTTCTGTAATTAATCATCTCGCTTTTTGATATTGCCTTGTAACTGGTGGCTCCTAACTGTGCGCGCGTGAGTGATATATATCTGGAGAGAATCGAGGAGGGGCAGGTTGGCGCTCCCAGACGCCTTCACTCGCTGCACACTAATGACTGTCTTGCCAAAGCGTTTAACCTTGAGCCGGACTGTCTTCTCACTTAGAAAAGCAGGCTTCTTGAACCATGAAATAGAGGCAGTTGTCCCTCTTGAAGGAGGTTACAACCCAGACGGCTTCAGGATTAATCAGTTATTGCTATTTCAAATGTCACGATGTCACCGGCTGCTGAGCGCACTATTGGATCAGTATTTCAATCTGACTCCTGTTTGTGGCGTTGTCTTCTTCAAACGTATGACACGATTGATTTTCTAAATGCCACATGCGCATTGTCTGATGGCGCCCGTGAGCTACTATAAAGAGGGGACCTGAATTAGATTGTTTAGATTACACTGTTCATTGCAGATATAAATCTTGTCTGAAATGAAATTGTTTGGAATTGCTCAATGGCAAAACGGGATTGAAGTTTCTAGTTTGAAGGGCTCTCCACAAAAGAATAAAGAAGCATTTCTGCATTAAAGTACGGCGTCTGCATGTACTCCACTTTTCCATTTAGGTCTATGTGCAATCAGATTAGATTGATCATTCTCATGTAGTTTAAAGATCAGCAATTGGAAATGTTTTTGGACACTTAAGGGGTGATTTACCAAGTGTTTGCAGCACGTACAAGAGTGATTCAGCAGAACAGTCATTTGTTACACATCAGATTTGGGGCCCTCTAATACTGTAATTCATACAATTTCAAAAGGTAAACTGGGTGCAATATGGGCATACACAGCTATGTTCTATTCTCCAGCTTGCTCTCGCTATTTAGCACCTTATCTTCATAAATGACCCCATTAGTATTTCACTTATTCATAACTTAAAGTAATGTATAACAAGTAAATGCTAATCTGGGATCAGTTCACCCAAACTTTAAGAGGATGCCACTCTAATAACTGAGCTACTGCCAGGGCTGGCCCAAGCATTTACGGGGCCCTAAGCGGAATTATGCCATGGGGCCCTTGCAACTTCAATTCTACCAATACATGAAACAATTCACCGGCTATGTTTGTAAAAGAAAGTACTGCAAAATTAGTATTATTATTATTATAATTTAGTATTGAGAACTAATTTCAAGAATTCTGCCAGTGGAGAAAGTTGTTTAAATATCCAATCACACTCAACAGTATTAGTTTATTGAATGAAGAAGGTTGTTGATGTTGGCAAATGTTTTTAAATGAGTTACTCAAATTGAAGGCAAACTCATTTTAGAAAAAATTTACTATTTCTTTTGTACTAGTAATTTTAGGAAACTTTGGACATTAGAGGGAAATTTAAGAGGCACATAACACCTGTAGTACAAATGTATGCCCTATTGGGGGGGCCCTAGTGGTCTCGGGGCCCTAAGCAGCTGCCTAGTCTGCTTATTAGGCTGGGCTGGCCCTGGCTACTGCCAACCCAGTACAAAAGTAATCCAGCCCTATTTCCTGAGCATACAAAAGCCTGGATTCATCCTGAGTTGGCAGAAGGGAGCAAAGCTGATTTAAAAAGATCCCAGCTATTAGCAAGACATGGTTTATAGTGCTGGCACATTGAGCACCCAAATGATCATTATAAGTCTGTAGAAAGTTTAAAAACACTGAGGAGTACCACCTTGTGACATCAGCAGCTGTCAGGAATATTCAAACATGCAGAAATGAAACTAAACGCATCTCCAAATAAGTTTTGTTTGAGAGGACAACACTATAACAACAATAAATGCTCAAAAAGGAAGTCGGCCCTTTTTTTTTTACAACAGGATTTAAATTGTTGATATTCGAAAGACAAACACTGATCCAAGCTGAGGCAAGAGGTATGCCCTGAGGAAGGTCAAACGCCACCGAAATGCGTCGGCGTCCATTCGCACAAGTAAAGGATTAAATCTACTGGTGAGTGCCTCGATCTTCTTTTTTATGAATTCATTACGGGACGAAAAACCCTCTGGATCTCGAAGAGCACCCGCTGAAGCACTCCCCTTTTTCTCTGTCTCGCCAAGCTGAGGCATGTTGGGCGAAGTGTTGAACAACGCTGCGCTTGTGTCTTCGGGTCAACCATGGACGGCAGTGATTAAAAAAACAAACGGTACAGCCCTGACTTTCCTCATTACCTTTTTACACCAAACAGTCTGACCTCTATTGCAAATCATTTGAGCACGTAATAGGTGAGCTTTCACAACAAAGAAACACTTGAGTTCGTCATACAGTATTACATCAAATCATGATGCAAAAAAACAAATTACTTTGTCGGTCCTGCTGCAATCTCATCATTTCATCACTTTATCGTATTTGTTTAATTTAAGGTATGTTTGCGTCTGCCTGAACACCAAACCACCTTGATGTCTTGAGGGCGAGAAATGCAGTGCTTTACCCTTGGATCTGACACTCACGAAGCTAAAAACCTGCACAACTTTCGTCACATTTGTGCAAATTAAGTACTTTCCTAAAGCCACACACGGCTGAAAGAGAATCACAAATGCTCCATGCCATATCCATTTCCCCCTGAAGTCTTTTTTTTTTTTTTTTCCCCCATCAATACCTCTCTTAAGAAATACTTCACATTTACGCGGTGACAGGGATGAAACTTGTCAGAATCTAACTTTATTGTGGAGAAAGATGCCTGTTTGCGAGATGCCGAGGGATGTGGGTGGGTGCAGCTCATGCCCTTGAGGTGTTTCTGTAGCACGGCACTTCTTTTCTCCAAATGGATCAGTGCCATTCTCTCTCCGAGCACACACGGGCCACACTAACGCGAGAACATTCTGTGTGGGAGGAACGTGATTAATACTAATAAAGTTAATATATTTAGCCCGGACGTAATGAGCTTAACGCAGTTATAATAAATGCCTAATAAATATTTCCTGCTTTAAAAGCCACATCTGAACTTAAGCTTTAAATGGCTACGGTTTTAATGAGGTTATTAAATGGTATGCAGATGCCAATAGTAATGTGTCTATAATGCACTTTTAACATAATCTCAATGAAATAAAGAAAAAAGCTGTCATTTACAAATGTCATAAAAGTGAAACTCATATGTCGAGGCTGACTGAAACTACTGAACCAATTAGGTTGATTGGAGTTAGAAAAGTATGGAAGTAGAAAGCCAGACTGAAGTAACTCAGGGGTGATTATCCATCTGTTCAAAAAAAGTGAATATCTAACCATAGACATGGCACACACAGTATGTATAAATGTTCTTGGGTTATTTAAGACGATCTGCAACTAAACACATTATTCTTCTCTATTCGGAGGTGAAAAGAGTAGCTAAAATATGAATGTTTCTTTAAAATAATCTGCTCAAATTTAAGTAAAAAAGTGGTGGCTAACATATTACTTGAGTACTCACCAACTGTGTGTAAACGTTTTAGTGTTGACATAGGGCAGACGGAATATCATGTGCAATTTCATATTTTTTTCCAAAGAATACACCATGAAATTTTAATAAAAAAAAAAAAAATTCCTAAGATAGAAGAAAATGTACTGACTACCCCCAGACTCGAGACTATAGTTTTGAATCTCTTGTCCAACTGCAGCTTTACTGCTTTAGCTGTTTTCATGCACTTTAAGCATTTTCTGGTCATTTTTTGGTGGCATTCTTTTTAGTACCCTATTATTTCCTAAAGATCATTTTTTAATAGTCTTAGCATGATTATATAGCAGATGTAATTTTGGAAATGGCCTAAAGTTAATGTGGGTTAGTTTTCAAAATGCCATAAGATTTTATAATCTTCCTGAAGAGCCTAATGCAGCGTTAAATGCAATTATTCATTATTTCCTGGTAAGTCGTTGCCGTGTTCCGTGCGCGTGTGCCGCAAAATCTGTGGGCGAGGCCTCCTGAGACATGAATATTTGAGGGCGTTGTATTCAAATCACGTTGGTTTTCACCCGCCGCATTTATCATCAGCTGCTGGTGCCAAGGCAAGATCAGAGCCGTACACACAGGTTCATAAATGCCACGTGGACTCCTGCGTATAATCACAATACACCCCAAATATACACCATTGTGTGTACAACTTTGATAAATGGGGGCCATTGTATTCCACCTTAACCTAAACATTCTGTAGCTGTGTAGCAACAAAACATCTACGGTTGTGGCCAAAAGTTTACATACCCTTTTTATCTTTTGGCCATTTTTCATAGAATATAAATGATAGCACAAAGATCTGTTTTTCCACTCATGGTTAGTGGTTGTGTGAAGCCATTTATTGTCAAAGAACTGAGTTTACTCTTTTGAAATCATAATGAAACAGAAACTACTCAAATGTCCCGCCAGGAGAATCAGAATCAGAATAGACTTTATTGCCATTGTCAATGAAGGTTTCACAGACTAGGAATTTTAAAAATAATAAATAAATAATATGGGAAAAAAATAATAAAAGATGTAACTATAAGGCATGCATAAAAATAGAATAAGACAAAAAAAATCTAATAAAATAGTAATTTAACACAATACGAGACAGCAGCATAAATGGTAAATGGTGAATTACAGATTAGCAGCAAATGTGAGTGTGGACATACCACATAGTGCAAATGGAACAGGTTATTCAGTTTACATTAGACTGATTATTAAGTTATTAAGTGTTCATGGCTCTGATACAGAGTTATTGAGTGTGCATGGGTCTGATACAG
>OMNZ01060764.1:6959-19154 GCA_900303255.1 Lesueurigobius sanzi | reverse complement strand
TCTTCTGGACTTGTCCAAAACTGTCTTCATTTTGGGAGAATGTTGTCAAGTTCACGGAGGACATCATGGCTCGTGACACCCCCAAGGACCCCAGGATTTTCCTCCTGGGTCTGATACCAAAGGACTTGTTTTCAAGAAAAGACACATACCTTTTCAAAATCATTCTGATCGCCACAAAGAAGGCAATAACAAAAAACTGGCTGAAAGAGGAACCCCCCAGATTGGAGCAGGTTCGGGAGATCGTGCACTCAATGGAGAGACTGACTTTCTTTCTGCGTCTGCAGGGCAACGTTTATTTTCAGCGCTGGGCCAGGTGGTTGGACTTTGTCCGGAGGCATGTTATCCCCCCCATGTGATTTGTGTGAGTCTGGCGTGTTGTTTGTTATGTCGTTGTGATCAGTGACCCCCCCCCTATTTTTTGTTTTGTTTTTGTCTTGTTCCTGTTTTGATCATAATTTTAAAAAACTACAAAATAAAAAGTAAAAAAAAAATAAAAATAACATATGAACTGTGTATGAACAATAAATCTGAATTTAGTTGATCAGCAGCAAATAGTCAGAAGCTCCCTCAAATTGTGGAGTACAGGGAGTGCAAATGAAAGACTCACAGGGTAACCATGTATTTTCCAAAAAATACAGATTTGACAAAATGTACAAATTACAGAAAGGTTTAACCCCTATTTTCATGTTGAACTAACTTTGCCCTGTGTGTTTCCAGTTTTGCTGACTGCTGTGAACTGCTGGAAGGTCAAATGGGGAGCATTTCTTCAGGTCGTCACCACATTCGCCAAAGTCCTCGCTCTCATCGTAGTCATCATCGCTGGGCTCGTCAGACTTGCACAAGGTATGTCGAATCATTGAGCATGTAAAATTTGTATAAAAGTTCTAACAAAAAAAGCATTTAAGTTTCTTTGCATCGACTTGGCACTTTCTGCTGTGAAAGGACCATTGTAATCTTCTTTCACACTCATTTCACGCACTTTCATTTGTAGGTTTTGACCAGAACTTTGAAGATTCTTTCAAAGGCTCCAAAGTGAACCCTGGCGACATGGCCCTGGCTCTGTACTCGGCTTTATACTCCTACTCGGGGTGGGACACACTCAACTTTATCACAGAGGAGATCAAAAACCCAGAGAGGTGTGTGTGATTGGACAATGCCTAAGATTATATAAGAATAGAATAGAATAATATATATAGGAATATACAGTATGAGAACAGCATCTAGTAGCCTGAAGTTTCATGCAGAATTTACACACATTACCCTATTTTTTTTATTCCAACAAGTGAGAACGTCTCATTCAGTATGACGCAAAGACAAATGTATTTAAAGGCAGGTTCTTTTGTAGAGCACAATTCGTACGTTGATTCAAAGCAGATAAAATGTGTTCAGGTTCATATGCACCGCTAAAAAGAGCTGTTTTTGCCTGGATTTGAACAATGTCAGAGTTCTGGAAGACTTTTTCAGATTAAATGTACTATATTCTGTACTGTACTATATTTTCCCATGTTATTTCTTACAGGAACCTTCCTTTGTCCATTGCAATCTCCATGCCCATAGTTACAGTGATCTACATCTTGACCAACATTGCCTACTACGTCGTACTGGATCCAGATAGTGTTCTCAGCAGTGACGCTGTGGCTGTGGTGTGTATATGAATACTGACTGGTGATAATGTGCTGTTTCCAAACCAGTAGCCGCTAATGCCAAACCTTGTTAGTCCTTTACAAGTCCTCTCCAAATGGAGTGCATCTGCCGAGTGTCTTCAGGGCCCATCTGTCTCGCTCTACTGTGGTACGACTGTAGACGGTGCCTGTGGCTCTAATCTCTGGTCCTGTGATCCCTGTAGCATTTCACTGCCTGCAGGAGTCAAAATGATGACAGGAATCAGGATCCCATTTGGTTAAGTGCGTTAGTGACCAACACAGGAATACAAGGAGGATGTGATGTGATTAGTGGAAGGCACAGGGACATGTCTGACTGAACCTTCAGTCTTTTAACTTCAGATTGGACTGATAAATAATAATAATACCTTTTTGAATTTATAGCACACTTTACAAACAAGAACCTCAAAGTGCTGCACTAAAATAAACACCAATAAAAACATTTACATTAGAACAATAGTCAACGTGTTAAAACTGGAACGGTGTTGTCATTTTCGAAATAGTTGAAGAGTGCCATACTTTTATCAATAGCACCCTCCACTCAGGAAGCCGACTGGTATGTTTAGTCTGTCAGCGGCTAGGTTTACACTATATTATAGTATTCTACAAATCTGATCATGATTGATGATCATTATTGGATATACAACATTATCTGAGAGAAACTGGACACAAAGTGCTCAGGAAGTCAGTACTATAAAAGTCGTTTTTTGTGAAGATGCTCTTTGTTTCTGTTCCCAAAATGCCAAAGAACCCAGTACAATAAAAGGCTTTTAGGAAATGTAAATAGAGAATTGTAGTGTGGAAGGAGTGCCTTGGTTGTTTTTTTCTCTTGTACAACATTATCTGTCTGATATAGGTATAATCTGATGTTTTACATCTGTGCATAGACTAACGAGGAAACTACAGCAAAATGAAAATTAATGTTTAGTTTTTTTAAATAAAAAAATCACTGTCCAATCACTTTTCCATGGAATAAACCCCTTTTTTGTAAAAAAAAAAGATGATTTGTTTCAAGAGTCTGTCCTAATTTAAAAGAAGGGGTCGGCTAAAATACACAATCCAGTGTTTTGATCAGATTTCTGTAATTCTTGGGTTATCTGATTACTCCAGTTATCTGAATTCTCTGACCATGTAAACCTGGCCAGTGCTTCACCAACAATTCATCTAATGTAGTTGTTTAGAAGTGCACTTTTAGTATTTAAAGTATTCTTAACTGTTTGTTACACTTAAAATAGTTGGTTATTTATCTAAATGAATCTATTGCGGTATGTTTTCAGACCTTTGCAGACGAGGTTCTGGGCTGGGCGCGCTGGCTCATCCCTCTGTCTGTGGCCATTTCCTGCTACGGTGGCCTCAACTCCTCCATCATAGCAGCCTCCAGGTCAGTAAACACATCACAGTAATGTTGTCCTGATGAAATACAAATGTTCCAATCAAAACAACCACTGCCTCCATATTGATCATGCGCTTTTTCCTCCTGTAGGTTGTTCTTTGTGGGCTCCAGAGAAGGTCACCTGCCAAACGCTCTGTGTATGATTCATGTTACGTCTTTCACTCCGATCCCCGCCTTACTTTTCAATGTTCGTATCTTCAACGTTTCTCAGATAAAAATGCAATGCTGTTTTTCTGACATTTTTCTTGTGTTTCTTCAGGGCGGCATGTCTCTGATATATCTGTCTGTACCTGATGTGTTCCAATTAATCAACTATTTCAGCTTTAACTACTGGCTGTTCATTGGCATGTCCATAGGCAGTCTCATCTACCTACGTGTCAAACAGCCTGACTTGCCCCGACCTGTTAAGGTACTGTACCAACATCTACTATGTCATTTGTGGAAGATTTTTAGATTTATTTATTTATTTATTTATAGAGCCAGCGCGCCCAGATGCTAGTGCTTATCGGGGTTGCCAGATTTGTGGTATTGCAGCACGATTAGGCTGTTTTTTAAGAGTTTTGTTTCTTATTAGAAATCCCTAATTTGAATAACTAATTCTCATGCCCAACCGGGCAGCTCTGTCTGTGAGAGAGAGAAGGGGGCAGGTGTGTGTTGTCAGAGGAGCATTACTTTCAGCGCGGTGCTGCCAAAACTTGCTGAACTGAACATTGCTATTGGATTCTGGTCGACCAAAATTCACTACTAGCCCATCCGTCCAAGGGAGATGGATCCTTCCTTTAATTGGTTTTCCATTTTTTTTTCCAGTTTTACCATGTGGTTTTTGGGGTTTTTCCTCGCCGTAGAGGAAGGTCTAAGGATGGGGGATACTCTAAGCTTGTTACTCTAAGTGATTTACTTATTCACGGGACATTACATCTGGTCGAGACATTTCATTCGTGTGTGACATATTTTTGATCATTCTTGATGTCTGATATTGATTTGTTTTTGTCCATACCGACCTTTGAGATGACTTCTGTTATGATATTGGGAGTTACAAAAATAAATTGATTGATTGATTGATTGAAAACTAATAAAATGTGTTTAAATGACTCCTGTACCTGTGTGTTTTCAGCAGTTAATTTTTTCAGCTGTTTGGCTGCTGAAAGCTGTCAACTCATGTGCTTGTGGTCATAATATTGTAATAGTTTCCAGATTTGTTCCTACCAAGTCATATGTAGTGTTATGTTGCATTTATTATTTATTATTATTTCTCCAGAGGCCGCTGCTCTCCCTTTCTTGTTATTTTAGTTTAAGGATTAGCAGTGTCTCATCCAAATCCAATAATTAGTTCAAGAAAACATGAAGGACAGTAAGTTACTAATGGACAGTTAATGACTTAAAAACATTACGTTGGATGTAACGACTTGACCGGAGGAAATATTTGTTTTCATTAAGGTTGAGGTTTTTAACAAAAAGTATTTATACTTTAAGGTCGGGAAATTATGCGCATATAGACGGCGTGTTTTGCTTTGCTGTATTGACAGCAGCGCAGTTCTCTGCGGAGAGCAGCCGTGTCATTTCAAAAGGAGCCAATGCTGGCGGCGAGGAGTTTTAACTTTGATTAATTTCACACGATAATTTTGCGTGATGCGCATATTTTCCCAGCCTTAGTATGAATGCTTTCTGATAATTTTTAAGCAGGCTCGTTCAAATCTTGGTGCTATTTTTTATTTTAATGTTGGCGATTAGCTTTAATACAAAAATACTGACAGTGATGAACACAGAAGTATCCTCCAGTAAGGTTTTAACATCCAAATTGAAGTTTTAACCTGTTGCTTGTGACTGTCCATCAGTAACTCGCAGCCTGCCATGTAAACCTGACCTATTTATTTATTTAGACGAGACACTGCAACCACTAAGTAGGAAATAACAGGAGAGGAAGAGCACAAGAGCCCCTAGACTCGGGTTTGTAACGGCCTGTTGCTGTGTGAATGATTAATTACATGATGAGTCCATAATATCGAAAGTTTGCATCAGTTGATTGGATAATGCTGTACATTTGATTCCAGTAACTATTGCATGACTCAGCAACGGCAAATGGGAGCCTGATTAAATCATCACTGTAATTCCCTTTACACTGATTTGATTTGGTTAAATGTTACTTTGAGGTAAAGGAGAGATTTTATTGACCGAGTGAATCCATGTTTTTCTGTTTCCAGCTGTCCCTATTCTTCCCGGTGGTGTACTGTCTGTGCAGCATATTCCTGGTGGTGATGCCTCTTTACAGTGACACCATCAACTCTCTGGTGGGAATAGCTGTGGCTCTGTCTGGCGCCCCGGTCTATTTCATCTGTGTCCACCTGCCCCCCAGCTCCAGGCCAGCCTTCCTCACCAAGACCCTCAGTAAGAGTTTTCTCTTAAGTGTACTGCTTAAAGTAAAGTGGAAGACAGGTCAGTCAGGAGACCTCTCTAAGTAACCTGGTATGATGACTATTTTCTTGCATGTTTTACAAGGGATTAGGGATTAAGAGAGTAAAGTTCAGTGTGTTTCTACTGTTTAATGGCCTTGTTTTCACCTAGTGGTATAGCAGTATTCGTCACAAGGCTTGGCTTTGCAGATCAAGACATTCTCCACTCATTCAGTGCAGTATACAGTAGTAGATGGATATGCCGTTGCGTCTAGTGGTAGCTTAAAGTATTCTACTGCCTTAAATAATAGTGTGTCAAAACATTGACAACCAAAAGAGGAATTTCTGTCACAAAAAAGTCATTACTGTGGCCAATTGTTGTAATCTCTTTTTTCTCTTAAATGATTGTCTCACCATTGTGCGTTTAGCTACCCTTCAGTTTAACGAAACGGCACAACAGATGGGTTCTGCTGTAGTGATAAGACTATTGTGTCTCTGTTAAACACCAAACTAAAAACCGAGGTTATACCTTAGCCCAGAGATGTTAAGCCAATAATGTATCTTCTTTTTTCTGTTCCCTGCAGATAAGCTTTCTCTGAACACCCAGAAGCTGTGCTATTGTTGTGTGACTTCCCCTGATATCGACTTGGACAACATAGAGCTTGAAAAAATGGAGTGAAGTAGCACTTCTTCGCTTGGAAGAGCCGACTGAGGAATCCATGCATCGACAATCCCAGGTTTTTAGTGTGAAAATGAAGTACTTAAAGAAAATTAGGGATTTGCTCCATCAAGCTCTTGGACCTCTCTCTCCCATCTGTAAGGAGGCATATAAATAATGCAGTAGGATTCACATAGTTATGGTGCATGTGCCAATATTTTTCAGTGGCACTGAATAAGCTAACCCACAGCCTTAGGTTTACACTGCAGCACATACTAGACCTATAGTAAACCATGAAGCAGAGGCTCCAGCAGCACACTCTGTACATGCCTTGTGTTGTGTTCCTCTGGTGACTGTATGGATTGTAAACACTGTTGTAGTAGAGGAACGCTGTGTCTAGGAAGTGTGCTTATTGCCGTTAAAACTCGAGTCTTGAACAGACCATTTGCACATTATACATTTGCTTATTCATTTAGTATTTCCAGACTCCACAGCTGTGTAAGAAGGCTGTGTTATTGAAGTGGAATAGTTTACAAAGATGATTTTGTTTTAGCTTGAATGTAATGAGTCTTTGCATAATATGCATTGTGATTTCTAGAGCATCGTTCCAAAGCGTCCTTATTTTGTCCTGCCACCTAGTGGTGTGTAAACACATGGCCTCATATGGTTGCCGGTTTGATTTTATATTTCTTTTTAATTATCTTAGTATATTTTATTTAGTTTGGCTTTTACATCGTTCTACCGTTTTTTTACCAAAACAATTCTGTTACGTTTCCATCTCAGGATCCAACACATTACTTCTACATTATATTACTTATATTTATTGTGCTTATTTTAAGCTCAGTTGTCTGAAATGGGTTGTGATAAGTAATGTAGTAATGTTGCCTTCAAACCTAAATGTTAAGAGTATACATAAATGACTATAGCCAAAGCTGTAGCATCTAAAGATCATCACCTCACTGTAGTATCCAATACAACTGTTCATCAACGAAGTTTACCATTACTGACATGTAGATGACTCACTCACTGTTGTGTGTCCTAGTGCCTTTAATTAAAAGTCTTGTATATTTTTTTATATCAAAACGCAGTCTGTTATGTTGCTGTACACAACTGTAAATGTGAATAGTTCTATACAGAAGTTACTAAGTTAAAGTGTATTCCAGTCTGTACACCTCAGCACCACGTCCTGAATGAACTCTGTGTGTGGTGGCAATGGCATTAACTGTGTCATAAATGCATTTGTGTTTTGTTTCAATAAACACTTCATGCAAACACATGGGACTGTTGCTTTACTTAGCTGTCACTGATGAGGAATAAAACATACTTTTGTAGTATTACATCAATAACAGTAGTCATTTAAAGACTGTATGTCTCAGCCTGGTTTTGTGTTACTGTGAGGTAATGGAGTGACACTGAGTGAAGGCACAACTGGCCTATTTTGTTGAAACAATAGAAGGAGAAACCGTTGAAGAGGAAAGACCCCCACCAAGGCATTGAAAAATGCTCTTCCCTCCTCAACTCTTGACTCGACTTTTGGTCATGTAACATTTGTATTAAGCCCCACAACTGGTGAGTTTCTAATCATGGACCAAACCCATTTTTTAAAATGTATTTTCAAGTTCTTGCATATACTCAAGCAGCATATTCCATAGAATTTTAATTACGCCGTAATTACACCTTACACTGTAGTTATGGAGTAGTTTCACCTAGAGCTGCAAGATTAGTCGATATGGGTTGGCTGAGTTTTTTTCTGCCTTGCATCGTCTCCAGCGTTTCATGAAGCTGAAATATAATAAATGAGTACTGCTGCAATGTATAAAAGCTGTTTTAATTGAAGTATATTTTGCTGACAATACTAGGACTGTGACAATAAACAATATTGGTAAAGGCACAATTAGTTGAATGCAGCATTTTTCTTCATAATTTGCATCATCACTTAAAGAGCAACTAAACAACAAACTGTATAAATGGGTGTATAATAGTATTATCTACATGTTCCAGTTAATATGTTGACGTTTAAGTGCAAACTTGCTCAAAAGTGTCCTTTATGCCTAAAACCGAGTGGCTAACGCCCTCTAGAGGTTGAACTCGTAATGTGTATCTATTCCATTTGAATTTTGCGGTTAGCTGAGGAGGTAGTTGTGCTCTGCCACGCCTCATCATCCTCTAACGCTGTGGTATCACTGTGGCTCCTCCCCCGTAGCCAGTTGGAGTTGGATTAGCGAACACGCCTCTTTCACAGCAGATTTCAAGTTTTTAGTGTGGGTGGAGTAAGGCTCTGGCACGCCCGCTTAGGCCCTCTTTAAGAAGAGAAGACCATTCAACTACGGCAGATAATTACTGTGATAATATTGTGAATTGCAGAAAATGTGTCCAAGGAAATTGTGAGACAAAATTTCCATATCATCCCAAGCTTAGACAATACTGAATTGCATAAAAAATATTAAAATCGCGAATCACAATCAATTAATCATGCAGCCCGACTTTCACCTTAATCACACTGTAGTTACGGCATAATTAAGCCTTTGTTACAGATTATGTACTTGCACTTTAGTTGCACCTGCACCGCTTATGCAACTTCTCTAAATGTAAATGTAAACATATTTTCATTCTGTATATATGATGAGAATGTAATTTAGTTTTAGTCGAGATTTTGTCTAATTATTTTTAGTTTTAGTCTGATTTAGTCGACGGAAATTCCATGTGAAATCTAATCTAATCTAATTCTATGTAAATTTTATTATTCTATACATTCTATTCATTCTTCACACATTTTTTGTTTCCTGAAGCTTCTCCCACAACAATACACTGACAAATCCATGTTTCTTTGGCAGTGAATTTAAATGATATCAGGCTCTTTCCAACACGTCACATTTTTTTATAAATTTTTATGAGTGTGACTACTTTTAATTTAGTTTTAGTTATCTTATTTTAGTCAGTAAAAGCATTACTTACTCCAGTCAGTAAAAGCATTACTAAAAGCATTACTTTGACTAAAATATGACAAAATACTTTAGTCAATTAAATTAACACTGTCCGACAGAGCAAAACGGCGCAAAAACAACACAATTTAGTTAATTCAAAGGAAAACAAGGACAATTTCTGTGATTTTAATCCCCTATATTGATGAATGTCCTGGGACCGTGCTTTAATGTTGTGTTAGTCATGTCCGAGTGCCACCTTGGGCCCCACCTCTTGTCTGTCCTCCTCAGCTCCCCCATTGGCCTCACTCCTACAGCGGGTCACGTTTCACCTCCCCGCTTCTCCTGTCCCGAAGAGAGAGGTGTAGGCCTGTCCCTCCCCGGAGCGCGGCGGAGTTGGGTTCCACCGCCTCATGCATAAAACATCCACCTGCGAAGGGGAAATTGAGACTACGACGAGCGCTGCTTCTGCTACAGGTCCCTCTTGGACTCTCGCTGAGCTATAACTTGATTTCGGTGATCTGGTATTTGCTTATGTCCCGTCAGCGGTGCGCATCTCTGGGATGGACAGCACAGCGGGACAGGGGAGCCCCTCAGTGACCGCTGGTGACTGGCTGTTACGTTGTGGCGCCCGCTCGGCATCATGGACTTCCCTCGACGTCTGAGGTGGATACGGAGGAGGAAACCGTGGAGGCAACATGTCTGCCACCGGGAGTTCAACCGTGAGTAGACAAAAGACTGGACACAAGACATTCATATCGTCTTTCAAGACGTTCTGGCTTTGTCAAAGTCGAAAGTAATGTTTCAAACTCTGTAGGCTGAAATAATCGAGTAGTCGACAATTAATCTATTACTGAAATAGTTGTCAACTATTTTAGTAATCGATTAATGGTCTGTAGTACTTAATCTATACTATAGTCTCAGATAGAGCAAGGATTATATACTTTTTTTTTTGTATTTTTGATGAAAAAACGATTTGGTCTCTATGGGTATAGGGTTTTAGGTAAATATTTGACCTCTCGCTGTCCCAGATATGAAGAGATATCAAAATCATGATTTAATCAGAGCAGAATGAGCCCCACTCTGCTGCCAGATCCTATCCAAACCAGTTTGGAAAAGGACTCAATCAGACTGAATTCTTCAGCTTTCAAATGAGAAATGGAAAGTTCACATTGTACTAAACGCATCCTACTGACACTGGGCCTCATGAATATTTTCTTACAACTTAAGAAAACCTTAAGAAAAACCTGGGTCTGATTCACGAAGCGTTCTTAAGAAGACAAAACTGATGCCCCAAATTAATAAACGTAACACAACTCCACTCCCCTCATTATCATGCATTATATTGACTATGTAAATACAAAAACACGCCCTTTAATCTTCCATATATGGACATGACCAGAGCATGAGGCAGTACTCATTTACATTTACTTGAGTACATGTGAGTAACTTTTTGAAGTATTTAATATTTGTATGCTACCGTTTTTAAATAGCGTTACTCTTATTGTAAATAGCCTCCTGTATTTAGTCTAAAGTCTCTCCTCTGATTACGACAGGTGTGACTCAGAGCAGCAGCTAACGAGCTGCAGCCCTCAGCTGTGACAGTCTGATTTACACTAACTATCTCTGCTCTATACCACCTCTCATCACTTTCATTCTCTCAAAAAATATATTTCTAATGAAATAATTTTTAGAAAAATGTTACTCATGCTGTGAAAGACTTTTTGGATCCATTTTGACTGTGATGATATTCTAAAACTGCAGATTTTCTGTGCGTAAGAGTCCTCCTTACGGTTTGGTCCTGACTGGATTTGTCAGAGAATTCATTCAGCAAAAAATTTCTTAAGTCGGCCTTAAGAACAAATTTGTGTGTAAGTTTGTTTCATGAATGAGGCCCATTGCTTTTAAATACTCTTATCGAGACATCCTGAAACAAAAACATCCTCATCCCTGTCATCTGCTTCATGTGGCAAAAAGTTTATAAAACTACAATTTCCACATGTTTTGCAGCCAAGCGATTAGTTGATTAATCATAAAAACAATCGGCCGATTGAATTGATTTCCAAAATAATAGTTAGTTAAAGCCCTAAAAGCCCTAAAACACTGCGCTACAAAATATGAATCTTTTATTATCGTGTACGGTGTAGTATTTTACTCACAGGACATGGTACACAGATACTGTATTAAAGCCGTATACCTGATTCCATTTGTTTACTTTCATTGTTCGTAAACGTTTAATTGTCATTCCTAACTTCACTAACACATTTCTGACATCCACATTCTTCAGAGAGATGATGATAAGCATGTTTCATTACTTTTCAGAGTTACTTTTCAGGGTCACTATAGCAATAATATTCACAATAACTTGCCTGCTAGTTCTTGAGCGAAAACAGTCTTTTCACAAATGTCCACCTTTACAATTTACTGAAGGAGAAATGAACCAATTAAATTAAACCTCAGGGAATCTTTCAGGCACAGGGTTTAAACAGGGTTTTGGCAATATGTATTTAATGTATTATTATTTTTTACTTTAGTCTCGTTTTACTCATTCCATAAAAATGTAATCAGCTAAATATAAAATGAATTCAGTCAAATTAACATTAATGGAATTGTTTTCAAAGTGACGTATTCTTCTGCCCCATGAACGAAGCACAGACCTGTTCCTTTGGCAGAGAATTTAAATGATATGAGGCTCTTAAAATTATCACTGAAGTTCACACGTTTTAACTGCCAAAGTTGCCAAAATGCACCCAGTGTTACTTTGTTTGTGTTACTTTGGCGCCTGCCTTTAGGTCAGGATCGATCTGAACAAACAACACCTTATGAAACAACATAACAACATAACAATGGATATCAGAAATAAAGTGGGTGAACCACAGCGTGAACAGCGTGCTCCAGGCTTTAGTAGCTGGTGACGATCTTTGGACTGAGATCGAAACGTCCTACACTTGAAGAGTTCATTTGCAAAAGCAGATATCTCCGTTTTGAAGTTTTTGCAAAAATGTTTTATATTTTTATTATCATACTCTACAGGTGACACCAGTAAAAGTAAAGATGAATCAATTTGATCAGGAACAAGTGATTTCATGTTTTTGATGTTGAAAAATAGATGTGGTCATTTAACACACAGCTCCACAAAGAGAAATTTACAAGCAATGGTTGATTTTTGTCA
>OMNZ01060754.1:0-15024 GCA_900303255.1 Lesueurigobius sanzi | reverse complement strand
TGGGTCTCCACAGAAAGGCCCGCTCCCGAACCCCAAAAATGAGCGGATAATATTTCGAATCGCGATCATTTTGTCCTAGATAATCATGAGACAAGATTTCCATATCGTGTATACATTTCTTTTTTTTTATTTAACCTTTATTAAACCAGGAAAGTCCCATTGAGATTAAGAACCCCTTTTTCAAGGGAGTCCTGGACAAGAGGCGAATAGGGACGAAATACTGTATATAGTATTAAAATCACAAGCAAATTGAATCACAATTTCAGTCTGAAAGCCCTAGTGAGAGGTGTGGTGTGGGTGTAGCTACTGTGTGGGTGGAGAGGTGCCCATCTCTGCTTCCGTAGTAGAACGTTAGCAGTTAGCACGCAGTTTTGAAGTGATGTGGTGTAATACAACAGGATCGCGCCCAGCAATCCGTATAATGACAGATGACTACAGTGAAGGCCTGCCATTAGGTCAAGAGCGATCTGAATAAACAACACATTGTTTAAAAAAAAAATAACAATGGATATCAGAAATAAAGTGGGTGAACGTTTAGGTCTAACTTGGAGATGTGAGAGGAACTGGTAAAACATTTATCTGTTGTTCTCTATGGCTAAAATACATTTGGCGGTTAAAGGGTTAAGACAAAAATCGAATTGAAAATGGAGATCGTTCAATATGGGGGAAATAATGGTGATTATTTCTTTTTATCATGGCCCAGCACCAAACACCATTGTCTCCAATTAAGGTCTTTATTTATTTTTAATTCTTGTCGTTGCAGATATGAGATTCAGCTCATTCGCAGTGACACGCAAAGACATTGCTTTACTGCTTTTGTTTTATTGCTTCTGAAACACCTCCTAATGGTGCACCATCAAGTGCTTGGACTCTTTATTTTCATAACAAATTGAACTGGTATCATCTGAATGCTGTAGTCGAGTCATATCAATGAAGTAATCATGATAGAAGCAGAAAAACAACCAAAAAATTAGGCAAAAATTGAGTTTCTCACCTGACTCTTTCCCCATATGCAAAAAAATCAATGTATATGGCTGTGGACATTAGAAAATGTTTTGTGGGTTAGACCTGGTTATTTTGGACTAAAATAACAAAAAATGTAGGCGCTCATAGCACTTTTTTGATTATTATTCCACTACAAGAATAATAATGCAGCAGAGAAGATCTGTGGAGCCCCTCTCCCCTCTATTAAGGACATGTACTCCACCCGTCTCACCCGCAAAGCCATCAAAATTGCCAGGGACCCTTCACACCCATCACACAGTCTCTTCGGGGTGATGCCTTCAGGGAGGAGACTGCGGAATCTACGGGTCAGTTCCAGTCGACTGAGGAACAGTTTCGTACACAGGGCCATCGGGAAGCTGAACTCCCTGCCCTCCCTCCCTCCCCTCTTTCCCCTCCCCCGCTCCACAATCAAGGATGAGAGAAACATAATTTCGAACCATTCACATGGTTTGACAAATAAAGAATCTTGAATCTTGAACAATATGCTTCTATAAGCATAGAAGGCTATAAACCTGAACTATGTGAAATCTGTGTTTATTCACCATATATTCACATTTTTGAGAAAAAACAACAACAAAATTGTCCTAAATGTTGCCCCATAGTTGTGCTCATTTTTGGCACAAATGTTACTCCATACTTTAGTCCTCCATGTTCTATATAAACAGGAAACAACTCATATATGAGACTCAGCTCATTCGCAGTGACACGCAAAGACAACATATTGCATGTTGCTGGTTGAGTCTGTCTAGAAAGAGAAAAAGACTAGAGAGAGAGAGAGAATGAGAAGTGAGAAAGGAGGAGGAGGGGAAGACAGACACACACAGACAGACAGACAGACAGACAGAGAGAAAGAAAGAAAGAAAGCGAGGGAGCGGAGTCGGCCAGTGAGTGAGAAGATGAGGATTTGACGGAAAGGTGAGCGCGGGTTCAAACAAAATGAGCCTTGTAGATTAGCTGCACTCCCCCCGGTGACAGGTGCCATCTCGGGGGGCAGCGTGTCACTCCGCCGCCTGCCACTCTTTATATCGTGCGAGTCTGCGGGAAGACCTGAGCGCCGGGCGAGCCGTGGCCTCCCGCTACCTGTCAGCCTGCGAGATTAAAGCCCTATAAGTGGCGGAGGCAAAAGCGCGGAGCCAGCCAGAGTTGAGCAAATGTTTATTAACCTCCAGCCGCTAATTCGTCTTTAATGATTGGAGAAAGTTCTCAATCAATGCCAGCGCGCAGCCACTTAGTCAGCGGTGTTAGCTTAGCGCGGGCAGACGCTAATGTCTTTGCCGCTCTTTGGCCTTTTCATTTGGCGCGTCGCACTCGGTCTTACTGTTTTATTGCGTTGTAATTGCAGTCATAACAGTCATTACTCCTTTTCTATTACTTTATTAGTGGTATGGCGCGGTGGATTTGTTTTTTCCTCTTTGGGGAAATTCACGATTATGTTTGGGATGTTACATTTGTATACAGCCCTGCTTTAGTTATCATTATTATTATTACCATTATTATTTTTTATTATTATTATTATTATTGATAAACCATATTAAACCTTTGGCACACTCCCATTGTGGTTCCTCTGTAATTTTTTGAGGCTGTAAAAAATCAAAGGATTAATATTTTTGGAAACTTTTATTTTATTTTAAAGGGCTGACTCCTCTTCCCATACATATAAAATAATTAATAACTTATTTTTAAAAGTTTCAAAAATATGAATCCTTTTTTTTTTTTTCTTATACAGCTGTATAAAATTCCAGGTCACATTTTTGTGCTAATTAACCACAACTAGGAGTTTTTCGCTGAAATTGGCACTACATAAAATTAATTTTGACTTTTTTTGACTCACAGACCACTGGCTGCACCAACCAGACCAGAAATTTCCCATTTTGCGGTTTGAAATATTAAAAATAATTCATTTTTTGTTTTGATTTTTGGAAATAAAGAACAGCAACTTTGTGACATTAAGTTCAATGAAAAAAGAAGAAAAAAAAAATAAATAACATCATGATTTACCTGTACCATATGATTTCGAACTTTGATTTCACCAGGAAAATCCAGCTGAGATTCATCTCCAAACAGCTCCCTCTTCATGGCACTCCATCTGTCCACACTTGAAAGTGGTGAAGTGATGTGGCCACAGCAGCTGCCCTGAGGTCCACTGTCTGAAACATGACATAACCGTAATATTCCTTGTTACAACAAATCGTTGTTCATGCAGTCTTAAAATCTTCGTATAAAAATGCAAACAGTAATTTAGAGATAAGTACAATTATAGATGTGTATTTGAGTGAGTCAAAGAAAGCTGCCAGTCAGAGTGGGGACCTCTGGGTACCTCACGATTCGATACGATACGCTGGCTCACGATAACGATAACCTCACAATTTGCCCATACTAATAATTAATATATTGCACACAATAACATATAAAGGCGATATATAACTATTCTTAACCCTCTCAGGTCTTGGGGTATTTTTTATTGTTATTTTCACCTGGTATGTTTTTGTTTTATTGCTTCTGAAACACCTCCTCATGGTGCGTGGACTCTTTATTTTCATAACAAATTGAACTAGTATCATCTGAATGCTGTAGTCGAGTCATATCAATGAAGTAATCATGATAGAAGCAGAAAAACAACCAAAACATTAGACGGAAATTTAATTTCTCACCTCACTCTTTCCCTATATGCAAAAACATCAATGTATATGGCTGTGGACATTAGACAATGTTTTGTGGTTAGACCTGGCCCAGGAGATGGAAGATAAAGGCTGTAGTTACTGTAGAAATGTTTATTTTTGACAAAAATGAGAAAAAAAATATAGCCGCTCATAGCACTTTTTTGATTATTATTCCACTAAAATATGCTTCTATAAACATTGAAGGCTAGAAACATTTTTGAGGGAAAAAAAACAACACAAAAATTGTCCTAAATGTTACATAGTTGTGCTCATTTTTGGCAGAAATGTTACTCCATACTTTTGTCCTCCATGTTCTATATAAACAGAAAACAAGATGGCAGCTGACCAGAGACAGTTTTCAGACAAAAAACAAACAAACAAGCACCGTGTTGAATCCCTGGGCGATTTTGTAAAGTGCGGAGTCAGCCGTTTTAGCTAATGCTAACTTAGCACTTTTTGACACGAATTTTCGACGCGACCTTACATCGAAGGACATGGGTGGGCTCATTTTAAAGGCATCCTCCTCTTTCCAATGCAAAAACAGTAAGTCTCTACGGCATTTACTTGCAGAGATATTCGCTAAAGTCATGTATATATGAGACTCCAGGAACATGAGATAAAAAAAATAATCTTTTTCAACATTTTTCATTTATAAACAACTACATGCTCCATATTTGTTTATGATTCATATTTGTCTTCATATACATTATTCATTTTTTCTGAAATAGTGACAGATTACTTCATCAAATACTTCCATAATACCTGTTTACAAAACAATTAAATTAACCACCAACTAATCTTATTTATAATTATAAACACTATCATTAAAAGGCATTTGTTTGGTTTTTAAAATGGTAGTGCTGCCCCCTACTGTCCTGACTGTATTATTGACCATTACTGGAGAACTGCAGCCTCATTAATACTCATGACGTTGTTAATGAATATGCGTGATGTCATCAAAAGTGTCGACATAAGAATAAAAAGTATCAGTATCGTACCATGCCACAAAATATCGCGATATATCGGAAAATCGATATATTGTCATCAGAGGTTACATCAACTGAAAATCAAGCCAACATCATCTTTTCAGAGCTTTACACACGTTTTAACACACTGTAGTTCACAAAATATATTTAGATTTGCATCATTCATTCTGTAATCTGTGTAAAACTAGATATAATGAGAGATTAATTAATGAAGGATAAAAAGATAGATTTTTTACAACCCTGTCCTTCCAAATGATTGAGAAAAATGATCCCTAGCAAACCCACTGATTGTCATACCCCTAGCTATAGTTGAGCAACTATGTTTTTCTTCAGATAAGAAACAATATCTCATTCCATTCAAAATTGCATAATACATCCCAGTTATTCTACTAAATTACCAAATGATTTTAACTTCAGCTTCATCAAGATATTTTCACATCTACTACTGTATACCTGAATGCATTTCCCTCCAGTGCCACAGTCGACTCCTGGATTTACCGTGTTACATCTGAGGTATATCACACCATCACAGAGCGAACCCTCCAGGCTGGGACCCAACCATCTGCCGTTCCCCCTGAAACACACCCAAACACCCCCCAAACAGGCTGCTGCTGCTGCTGCTGCTGCTGGCACCCTGCTACCCACCAGTGCCACCCAAGGGTCATCATCGTCACCCCCCAACACTGTCACCCTGAGGACCTGACTGCTCCACTCAGGCTGGGCTCAGGCCTAAATCATTAACTGTTTAATATGATTTAATACAATCCAAGACTGCAGGAAAACAATGGGTAAAAGTCAGCCAATAGACTCTGCTTGGAAATGGGTATTAAGGCTATTACTGGAAACCTTTTTTTTAAATTATTTTTATTATTTTAAAGCTAAACCGTGTAACCTTTTTACGACGAAAATGGAGCGAGACATAGTTGGGGAAAACCGATTCAATTTAGAGATTTTTCTCTAGTTTTGTCCTTTAACGTCTTACAACAATGTACCATCTGCTGGATCGGGGAAGCCATCGAGATCAGGAAACGTCAATGAACCGGGACGACGGGGCGTACACCCTTCCTCACACCTGGAGAAGGCGTGAGGCAGTAGGGGGCGCTGGCTTCCCCTGCTGACCGGCAAATCCATGCAAGCAGCCTCGGTCTTACTAAAAGAATGTTAAAAACTGTTTAAACTAAGAAGACAGTATATGAACTTTTCAACGGCCTCAACATCTTAGTTTTAGCGTCAAAGTAAACTCTACAATGGCTGTTTTATGATGTTTCGTCGAACCACAAGTTGGACTTTATCGAGTCCCACCAGGCCTATTCAACTAGTGGCCCGGGCGCCATATATACGGCCTACCAAACAATCTGGTCTGGCCCACAAGCAATTTCCCATAATAAGAAATTATAATGGGTTATTTATGACGCAATGTGTAACATCAACTTTTAACTTTTGTTGTACCTGTATTACCAACACAAATATGACATTGTGAGACATGTATTGCAGGTTTTCTGTCATTTTCTGTTTTTATATAAATATAAAGCATCTTAAGCATAAAAATGGTCAAAACGGCTTATATTTTTTGATTGTTGGGGTTTGGGAAATTCTGGAGCTGAAAATGACATATCGCAAACTCCGGCCTGTGTGATCGGTCCCGGGGATCTTGAGCCATTCAAACCGCGGACTCCCAGACTGTCTTCCCAGGTATGTAATACATTCTGGTTGTAATCCGACGTGCGTTGACAAAACTATAAAGTATACATTGTGGAGGGTGAGTTTGGGACATTAAAACTAAGATGTTAAGGGAGAAAAGCAGCCAAAGATCTCCAAATTGACCACAGCATGAATTATCTAGATTTTCACCTGCCATGTCTCGCCTTTTAGTATACAGACTTTAGTAGGACATATTCATCTACACTGCAAAAAGTGATCTCTTGATAAGTTAAATTGGCTTGAATTCATTTTAAGTCATTTATCTGACAATGGGACTATTAGTATTAGTGCACTTAAATTAAGAAAAAACTAGATAATAAGTGTAAATTTACTTTTTATGTGCAAAAATACTTCAGGCGCCAGATGATTTTACTTGGCAAGTCCCAATCAGGTCAAATACAGTTGTGGCCAAAAGTTTACATACCCTTTTAATCTTTTGGGCATTTTTCATAGAATAAGAAATATGTAACACAAAAATCTTTTTTTAACTCATTGTTAGTGGTTGTGTGAAGCCATTTATTGCCAAAGAACTGAGTTTACTCTTTTGAAATCATGATGAAACAGAAACCACTCAAATGTCCCTGATCTAACTTTTACATGACCTTCAACAACTGCCAGGAAAACTGTTCGGGAGCAAAGAAAGACTCACTTCAGCTGAAATACAGGACTCACTGACAAAATTGGACTCCCTGACAAAATGCATGTTTGTTTCAAGATGCACAATATGTAAACTTTTGGCTAGTTTCTAACTGATAAACAATAAATGGCTTCACACAACCACTAACCATGAGTGAAATTCAAAAAGGTTTTTTGTGTTATCATTCATATTCTACGAAATGCATAAGTTTACAAATCCTGACATTCTGCCAGAGGATCTAAACTTTTGTCCAGAACTGTATTCTGCATTCGAGCAAATTAAACTTCTCAAGATACCTCCCTTTGCGGTGCATTCGTCAGATCTCAGCTCCATCCCAGCGTACCTCACCACTGAACAACACCTCTCCGTTCCGCCGCCGCAAAATGATCACAGCCTCAATCAACGATATACCTTTCCTTTCACATTTTTTTTTGTTTTGTTTTGTTTTGTTTTGTATTGTTGCCACGTTTTCCCCCGCGCTGGCGCAGTTGAAAGCCCTCCTCCCCGCGGCGGTGCGGAGGCGCGCCCGTGAACCGGGGGTCCGCCGGGGTCCGCTGGGGAGAGGAGCCTAGCACCACCGCGGGCCCTCTGTGTGCTGGAGTGAGTAATGAGGCAGCTCCCTTCCGCCATTAACGGGGGCCGCCGCGGGGTATTCTGTCCTCCGCCCGTGTACTCCCGCGGAAATGAGATCTGATGGGCAGCGTGTACGATTTGTTGTCACATGAAAGGGACACTTATTAGCTTTATTTCCTTATCAGCGCTACATCCATCCGCGGCGGTATACCTCTGGGTAAATAGTAGGGCTGGGTCCCGTTAAACGATACCAGTACGGTATCGAAAAAATAATGAAGGTACTACCGGTATCGAAAAATAAATTGGTACCGAAAAGTGGTACCAAAAAAATATTTAACTGCAGTAAAGAAAGGGCTGAGGTGTTTCAGCTCAAATAAATGATAAAAACACTAAAAGAAACAGTATTTTGGAGAATAAATGATCATTATTGTTCTGTTTTATGGTTCTACAACAAAACTAAAATCAAGCACGAGGATAAATGACTCGATTTGAGAATATTAGTCTTGTTTAGAGCAGTTTTGACGAGATTAGGCACATTTACTACTGTCATCTAGATTATTTGGTTTATTTCATGACAATTTTTACTGATTCTAAGGTAATCTCACTTGAATTAGGGAAATAAAACTGCCCAAAGACCAATTTTCTCACTCCATTGGTAAATTAATTTAAGTAAAAAAGGAACTAAGTAGAAATCTATTGAAGCAAGTCAAAACAAGTGGTTAGAATTAGGTCAAATGAGCCACTAAAACAGCTCAAATATAGATAAATAAGATGAATTTGGGTCATTTAACCTTCTAGATATTTACTTTTTTGTGTAGATGACCACACATTTACTCCTGTCATCTAGATTATTTGGTTTATTTCATGACAATTTTTACTGATTCTAAGGTAATCTCACTTGAATTAGGGAAATAAAACTGGCAAAACACCAATTTTCTTACCCCATTGGTAAATTAATTTAAATAAAAAAAGGCAATAAGTAGAAATCTATTGAAGCAAGTCAAAACAAGTGGTTAGAATTTGGTCAAATGAGCCACTAAATCTGAACTCAAAACAGCTCAAATTTAGATAAACAAGATTTTTGCGTAGATGCCCAATAATTTAGTATAGGTATCGAAAAAGGTATCGTTCAGGTATCGGTATCGTAAACCAAGTATCGTTAAAGTACTAGTATCGAAAAAAACATGAACGGTACCCAACCCCTAGTAATGAGGCAGCTCCCTTCCGCCATTAACGGGGGGCCGCCGCGGGGTATTCTGTCCTCCGCCCGTGTACAGTACTCCCGCGGAAATGAGATCCGACGGGCAGCGTGTACGATTTGTTGTCACATGAAAGGGACACACTTATTAGCTTCATTTCCTTATCAGCGCTACATCCATCCGCCGGCGGTATACCTCTGGGTAAATAGTTTCCCGGCCGCGCTTTTGTTGGCCCGTACGGCGAGCGGGCTTTAAAAAAAAGTACACCGTATCCCTCACCGACGCGCCTTCAAACCTAATTCCGCGCGCGCCGCAAATAGATTTCTTTACAGCACTTCTGACGCGGCTTTGTGTGTCTTCTGTCGCGTCGCCGTCATCTACCGTTCTCTCTGCGGACCGAGCGCTTTTCATCAGCGCGCTTGATAAACATATTAGTAATATCATCCCGCGTTGCAATCTGCCAGCGCTGTTTGAAATATGTTTTTTTTTTTTTTTTTTTTTCATCGGCCATCACACGCTTTACATGCTTTTTTTTTTTTTTTTTCCCCATTAATCTCATTCTGGAGTGGATTATTTTGAATTTACCCAACAGCCCCTCTCCATATCTCGCTGACTTTGAATTGGGATATTGCAGGATGGAGCACCCCCCCCTCCCTCACTCCAACTCTGTCAGTTTGAATTGGGAAACTGCTGCATCTGCTACTACTACTACGACTACTACTACTACTACTCCTCCTCAGGGCCGTCAACAGGGAGGTGGGGGGCGCTGTATCAGAATCAGAATAGAATGTATTGTTATTGTCATGTACCCTTGTTATAAAGCCATACCCAGGTAGGTTGTCAATGTCCTGGGCCCCCAAGACCAAGGGTGGGCTACAGTATAAAGAGCCACTTTCTAGTGTTGGGAGCAGAGTCTTTGGGACCCGTTCATTTCAAAGATCGTTTTTATACCGATTTTTTTAATGACGCTCAGGCTTTACCTTTTTATTCCAATTCTGATGAAGTTTTACCCTTTGAAAAACATTACAACTTGAATTAATTTTTTAATTTCATTTTGTAATTTTTCTCAATCAAATTTAATTGAAGATATGGTCCCCAATACGGATCTGGGAAGTGCCAGGGTGGAGAAAAGAAGTCCTTTTGGTACTGATGTAAATCTCTCTCACTGGGTTGTTTGTTTTTTGTTGTATTTGTTTTATTTAAGTTTCTGATGGTGTACCTTTGCTAACTGTTTTTTTTTTTAAATATATATGAAAAACTCTAGTTCTAATCATAAAAAAAAAAAAAAGAAAAACATTACAACTCGATCAGATAAAATCACTGAAATTAAGAATATTTTAATTTAATTCTTGAGTTTATAAAAATGTATAAAATTCACACAAAAAAGATCCGGCTCTTTTCGCAATCAAGATACAGATTTGAACAGAGACAGTTCGAACCGTTCAAATGTTCAAAAGAGCCCCCCCCCATTACCCATAGGAAATGGGTGATGGGGGGGGGGGACCCATATAAATAATTCTTACCTCGGGCCCCAGTAAGTCAGTCCACGGCCTTGCCACTGCTACTATCACAAACTACTCCTACTCTTACTAGTACTACCATAGCTATTACTATACTGCTATTGAAAGTATGAAGAATTCTGTCAGAGTGTGTAAAGTTTTGGCCACAATTGTAGTCCAATCCTTCTCAAATCATCATAAAATATCTCAATTCAAGCACTTAACAAGCCTTTTATCTTTAGACAGACATTATTTCCCGTGTTGGCCTACCACCGCCATTACTACCACAACTATTTGAAGTCTTTTCTGTCTGTTTTATTTCTATTAATCTCATCCTGGAGCGGATTACGTTGAATTTACCCAACATCCCCTCTTCGTATCTCGCCGACATTGAACGGGGATATTGCAGGACGGAGCGCCATCGCCGGAGAATTATGTTTCCCCCCCAACTCAGCAAGAGGAGGACCGTGCATTACAGAAGCGTAGCGTATTTTAGCGGCGCATGTATAGCTGCTCCGCCGTATAACTCATGAGTGGCACCTCATTTCACACAGCCTAATGGTTTGACACCAGGAGCACGCCGGGGATCGGGCCAGGGAGGCTTGTCTTCGTTTTTGCGCTCCAACTTTTATGAGATACAGGGATTAGGGCTGATTGAAAGTCGCTGCGTGGCTTTGCGAGGCTGACGAGATTCCATATTAAGCCACGCTGTGATGATGTAGTCTTAGCGCCAGCGCCGCTCGTTCGCTCGCTCGTTCGTTCGTTCGTTCGTTCTCAGGGCCAGATCCAGAGTCACTGCCAGAGGGTTCTGGGAAAGTTTGACGTCGCTACAGTGGCTTGGACGACAGATTGAAAGAGCCAAGGAGATGGGGGAAACAGGACTTAAGGGGAGACGATGCAGGCAAAACTCTATTTATTCAGTTTTCAGGCTTGCAGTCAGTTTGCTCTCTTAACAAACTGTATACTTTAATCTGGAAATAAATAAATTCCACTGTTTCTCCATATAACTATATCTATATGAAGAGTTCATTTGCAAAAACAGATAAGTGCCATTGACAAAAATCAACATATTCTTGTAATTTTCTCTTTGTGTAGCTGTGTTTTTATTGACCAGATCTAT
Organism: Lesueurigobius sanzi; assembly: GCA_900303255.1. Taxonomy (NCBI): domain Eukaryota; kingdom Metazoa; phylum Chordata; class Actinopteri; order Gobiiformes; family Gobiidae; genus Lesueurigobius; species Lesueurigobius sanzi. The sequence goes on along the minus strand of OMNZ01060754.1, from coordinate 3,644 downwards.
TTTAATGAATGAGAAATATGAAGTCACTGGTTAGCAATCAAATGGATTCAACTTTACTTGTACGGGCATCTCCTGTAGAGCATGGTGATAAAAATCTAAAACTATTTAGCGACAAAATCAAAGTGGAGATATCTGTTTTTGCAAATGAACTCTTCATATCTACTATATCATTTTTTTCCTCTGATTTTGCCGGCAACATCTCCACTTTAGCAGCTCCTACAGACTCCAGACTTTCCAGTCTTGTGCTTAACAATATTCTTAATAACCTCTTAAGCCCCATCATCCCCAATAATGGCTCTGCGCTTTCAGATACATTTCTGATGTTATTTGCTACACCACAGGGAGGAAAAAGGCCTTTTTGCTGGGAAATGTGTGTGTTTTTTTCCGGCGGAAATTAGAACAACACATGGCGACCTCATTTTATTGTCAAACAACATGGTTTATTATGATTTCACTTCCAAGGTCATCCCGAAGCTCTACCAAATGTGTGGACCCCAAGATAAGCCATGTACACCTAGGATCTGGCCCTCGAGCATAGAACCTCTAAGGTGATTTTGGGAAATATTACTGCACAAATCAACAAAGTACTAAGTAAGTAAGAAAGTACTGTCAATTTCTTTAACTTCTTAAACCACAACAGGTGCCCAATGTGGGTCCTATAGGGTTTAGGAGGTTAAAGTTTGTTCAGAGAGATGTTTCAATATTTAATTCCTAGTCTGATTTATTTAGTTTTGAACCCCAAAAAATAAGGCAAAATTAGATTTGTGGGCTCTTTAAATGTTGATATTGAGCTTTTCAGTCAATATCAACTTTGTTCTGTGGGCCACATTTGGTCCTCTGGGCCTTAACTTGCCCGCCTCTGGGCCTAAACTTGCCCGCCTCTGGGCCTTAACTTGCCTCTGGGCCTAAACTTGCCTCTGGGCCTAAACTTGCCTGCCTCTGGGCCTTAACTTGCCTCTGGGCCTAAACTTGCCCGCCTCTGGGCCTTAACTTGCCCGCCTCTGGGTCTTAACTTGCCCGCCTCTGGGCCTTAACTTGCCCGCCTCTGGGCCTTAACTGGGCCTAAACTTGCCCGCCTCTGGGCCTTAACTTGCCCCCCTCTGGGCCTTAACTTGCCCACCTCTGGGCCTTAACTTGCCCGCCTCTGGGCCTACACTTGCCCGCCATACACCGTGGCAAAAGGATGTAACTGTAATCCGGGCCTTTTCAAACGGCGGCCCTGAGGCCAGACCCAGCCCGCTAAACAATCTGGTCTGGTCCACTGGCAATTTCCCATCATGAGGAATAATGATGGGTTATTTGCGACGCATCGCTAATGCTAGTGTGGCTACAGTTAACGTCCACAGCTGTATACACTGAGGAGGCTCTGCACTTCCTAAAATCATAATAACAGAGAAAGAATTCTGTTCACCTTTGGGCTTCTTTTTAGACTTTAGTAGAGGCTGAATTATACTGTATAATTGAATCCAACATAACCTTCATCCCCACCGCTGTCAGACTACAATTCTACTGTATAGTTCTATGAGCATTGTGCAATAACAACATTTTAAGGTCTAAGGATGTGGGATACTCTAAGCTTGTTATGTACTTATTTACGGGACATTACATCTGGCTGTGACATTTAATTCGTGTGTGACTTATTTTGATCATTCTTGAGTCTGATATTGATTTGTTGGTGTCCATATCGACCTCTGAGACGACTCCTGTTGTGATATTGGGCGCTACAAACACAAATTGATTGATTGATTGATAATATGTGCAATAACCTCGGTGTTTACTTTACCTGCATTGTCATTTTATCAATCAATCAATCACCTGAATGTAAACATGTATTTATTATATCTGCACTTCCAACTCAGATACAGTATTTTATTTGTTTTCATATACATCACATCCTGTTCAATTTCAGTTTTTTTTTTGGATATTATTTTTCTCTTACAACCCAGAGTTTATTTTATTTTATTCAGTGTACATAAGCTGGACACACACTACAGGATTTTTAGCCAGATTTTTAGTCTTAGGAGGCGTGGCTCCATAAAAACTTGGTGGGACTCCTTGTGTGTGTGTGGTCTGTACAAAGATTTTTAGTCACAAAAGATTCAAAATCCTGTAGTGTGTGGCCACCTTAAGAGACATTTATTGTATTGTATTATATTCTTATTTTCTTCTTGTAGTAAGTAAATTGTTCCATTGTGAGATCAGTAAAATGTTATCTTAACAGCTGTGATCAGAGTGCTGAAGTTTTGCACATATTAAAGAGCAATGTGCTTGTGGTGCTTAGCATCAGGCCTTCAAAATAATAGGATACAATGTCGACCTAGAAAGGCTTTAAGGCGCCAATAAAAACATGTGTCTGTCACAGTGACAGCTACAATAATGTAAACGCTGACGCTTATAATGTTGGAATATAATTAAAACGTTTTTATGTTAAATGCTATTTGAGCAATTATAGTCATGACAAAAATATTGTGTTAAATCTTTCTCTCTCAAATGCTATAAGAGGCCACAGCACAAACTCGTTTACATATCACATGTGCACTAACTCACTAATAATATGAACAGTTTAATCAATTAATCAGGTGGAAGATTTTATGAAAAAGCATGAGGTGAAAACATGTTTTTTCAGATTTGAGATTTCAGCCTAGTTTTGTCCCATAACATCTTAGATTCAATGCCACAGTAGAACAATGACTAAACTCATTTTCCCTACATAAAATATGACTTTGGCTGTACTTCAGCAGCAAAATCTAAATATTGCATAATTTTGGACATTTACACATGAAATGACAGAAAACTTGCAATACTTTTTCTCATACTGCATGTACTGTATATACAGAAAATAAAATGTAATTGAGATCACTCCATTAAAATGTCTTCTCTTTTCTGGCAGCGCTGCTCTCCCCGAGGTGTTCTTCTTTGCAGAGGAGGAGGGTCTAAGGACAGGGGATGCCCCAGGACTATTAATATTCACTAATTGTCTTTCCTTTTCTCATGAAGCCCTGCGAGGAGACTTTGTTGTGATTTTGGGCTATACAAAATAAATTGAATTGAATTATTCCTTATTCACCTGCAGTATTAGGGTTTTAGTGATTGGTTTAGTAAACTAGGGTTAGGGTTAGGGTTAGTTTTAATAATAATAATAATAATACATTTTATTTATAATGCACTTTACATTTGAAAGTAAATTTGAAAGTGCTACAGTAAAACATTCTGATAAAAACATACAGTAAAAAATTACAAAAAGTTGACTAAAATTAATTCAAGAAGAGCACTGATTAAATAAAAAGTTTTTAAGGTTTTTTTTTTCTTTTTAAAGAGTCAACAGTCTGTGGTGCCCTGAGATGGTCTGGAAGGGCATTAGAGAGTGGGCGGAGACGGGGACTTGTCTGTGATCTTCTGGTGGTGGGGCGGGGGAGGGGGCAGGAGTTCGGACAGGTATACAGTATATGAAGGGGCAGTTCCATGTAGGCATTGGAAGGTGAGAAGACCGATTTTGTAGTGTACTCGTTGTCAGATGGGGAGCCAGTGTAGTGAACAGAGTGTGGGGGCGATGTGCTCATACTTCCACACCCCCATCAGGACCCTGGCAGCGCTGTTCTGGATGCACTGAAGTCTCTGTAGACTCCTGCCAGGAATCCCGATGA
>OMNZ01060719.1:16995-34098 GCA_900303255.1 Lesueurigobius sanzi | reverse complement strand
CACAGGTGTCTGTTACTTGTGTGTGAACTTTCAGTAAAAAATTCAAAATAAAATATTTATGTTTATGGTTGTAAACATGACAAAAGTTCAAGGTGTATTAGTACTTTCGAGAGGCACTGTATCAATATACCAGTATTAGTTTTTGATATCGTCGTCATTTTTTATATCATTGTGGATGCGATATAATTAGCATGTGCACTCCTTCCCAAATTGGACGGAGATCACAGCTAATGCTTCACTCAGAGCAGCATAAACACTGACTGGAGGTTTTAGGGGCAGGAGCTTAAAATGTAAAATGAATGTTGTTGGATGTATGTTGCTTGAGTAGATCAAATTTGAGGAAATTGGCATGACCCAATCATATTGGCAAATATATCGTTATCGTGATAGTTCTTTTTTATATCGTGATATTGATTTTAGGTCATAGCGCCCTGCCCTGACTAACTCAAGCTGGGTTTTTGGAGCCATTTCCCTATTTTCCTTTAGGACTTCACATAATGACATCTTCTGTTGATTGATCTACAGTGTGTGGTTCAAGCCATGGTCAGGGTAAGAACAGTTTGGTAAAGGGGTCTAGGCTAGGTGTTTTGAGTGCAAAAGAGGCAGAGGGACTAAATATGCAGGATTACTGCATATTTAGGGAAAGAATCATAAATTTGTCATGGTGTAGCGCTATAAAACAAAATGGTGTTTTACAATATTGAAACAAAACACCACTCCAGGATTTTACATGTAGATATGCCATTATAGTTTTAGTTATTTATCGGAGTACCTGATCAAGTCGGAGTTTAATATTTTGTGTTTATCAAGAATGTGGCAGTGGTCACGCCGAAGAATATTCTGTGAAAAGTCTGTGAAACCTTCATTGACAATGGCAATAAATTCTATTCTGATTCTGGTGGTAACGCCAAGGCTTTTTATAGAGGATTTTCGAGGCCTGATTATTCCGTATTGTTAAGTGGGTGAAAATAGTTACCCAACACTACAACATGTCTGTCGTACATTTAGCAATGTATTTTTGCCACATTTTAACTTTTTCTTCTGCTCCTACAGTATCACTAACCCTATTGTAACTTTCTATCATTTCTCAGAGGCCACTGATGGATGATTGGATGTTTATTCATTATAATGCAACACATTATTGCAATTTAATACAAGATGAAATCCTCTTATTCCAGGAGACCTACCTTATGAAGCACATGTCCAAACACACTGTTGTGGAGCACCTCGTGAACCACCAGTCTCCGCAGAGGACCGACTCTCCCAACAGCATCCCCATCCGAATCTCCCTCATCTGATCCAAGAGAGAGGGCACCCAGGACACAGCTCGCTCAGCAGGCCCACAGTCCCACGGTGCAGCTCGCTCACCAGGCTCTGCACCTACAGCCATCTACACCAGGCTTACACAGTACAACCGCGAGCCATTTGAACCATATGAAAGAGGTTCGAATATCACAAACAGCAGTATTTTGCGAATGTATCGTCTCGGCTTGTTGATTTTTACAGGATGGAGAGATTGAAGATTGTTATGAGTCATATTTCTAAAGCACTTTTTAGTAAGCGTTGTGTAAACTGCTGGATTGATTGGACGTTAGACGTTAAGTTAGTCCATGGCCTCCTTCAGACAAGAGCCCTGTAACTAACAAGACCGTGATGAGAGGTGCATCACATTTATATCAACCTGCCCAGGGAGCCCCTTCGACTTTAGTTTTGGAAGTAGTAGCATTTTGATTCTTCTATTTGTATTTCCTCCTTTCTCTGAATGTTTATTTTTTTATTTTTTGAGAAGATGCTTGAGGAAGCTTAACTCCATTGTATGAAATAAGGAAATTAGTCTGCGGGCCAGGCTACTAAGAAGCATAAGGGAAAACCCTTATCCTGAAGAACTAAAACTGGAAATATTTACACATTTGGATACTTCTATTTAACATGATAAATAAAAAAAACTAGAGGTCGACCGATATGGGTTTTTCTAAGGCAGATGCCGATAAGTGCCACAGATATGTTTGACCGATATTGAAGGCTGATTTAAATAAAAATGCCTCTGCAGTGTAATGTGTCAGTGTTGAACTGTGACAGCTTTGTTAGGGCTCATTTTTTTCTTATTATATTATTATAATCTTAATTTGTAGCCCTATTGCATATTGCAGTTGTTGCACCAAGTGGTCAGTCTATCACAGGCCTTAATATGTAAGAAGTTTGGAAGTTATTAGAGATGCACCGATCCAGCCTTTTTGCTTCCGATACGATACTTGAGGTTTGAGTATCTACCGATACCTGATACCAACCAATACAGAGAGAATAAAAATAAAAATAAAGGTTTCACATATTTGTTGTTTATGCAAAGAAACTGTTTTGCAGTGAGTTAAAAAGTGACTGTTCCTCGTTATATTAATAGAGAACTAACATAAATGATCTGATCATTAATGCATGACAAATATGTTTTACCTTCAACAGTGGACAATATCATTTGACTGCTTTAGGTGTGACTCAGTCATAGCTTCTGTCTCAGCCTTGATTGGTTGAAGCTAGCTTTAGCAAACTGATGCTAACTGCAGTATTGCACAGTGATCAAAAGTAGTTTTACGGAGTGTAAAACCAAGTCAGCTTTTAAATGAGTGAAAGTATCGGGTCAGTATCTAATATGTGGAATCGATCCCCAATACTGTTTTTCCCGCTATCGGCTCCGATATCCAATACCACTGTCACCACTGTCGGATCGGTGCATCCCTAGATTTATCTTTACATTTTTAAATTAGAAGATAATGTTGGGTAATATTCGGCTAATATAAGGATTTTATATTAAAACTTTTTTTATATAATTAATTTCACAATTCTAAGCTCAATGAGCGTAATCTATAATCGTAATCAATTAATCAGACGATTTCTTTTTTACGATTAATCAGTTGGCGGCAAAATGTGCCTGAAAGTGTCATTATAAAAAAAACTTTTTGCCACATGAAGCTAAAGTGACGCCGTTTGAAGACGTCTTGATACAGTGAACTCAAAGGTAATGTCTGTAGGAGGAAGTTTCACGTGTCATTCCTCATTTGAAAGCTAAGAACCTCTAAAATTCAGTCTAGGATTGTGAAAGTGAGAGAGCGAGAGAGTCCTCTTTCTGCTCTGATCAGATTATGGTCTGAGATTTTTATCATATAACCAAAGCCTTTAGAGACAACATAGTTATTTCACAAAAAATACAACATTTTGATGTAATTCTTGTTCTGTCTGGGTCTCCGAAACCCAGAAACAATTACTCGATTGAGTTTACGATTAATCGATTAGTTGTTTCGGGCTTAGAATAAACAAAAAATATATCAGCCATACGTCTGTATTCTAACGGCCGGTAGAGTATAAAATACTCAAATATCGGCCCGATATATCGGTCGACCTCTAAAACAACAACAATGAACAACACCAGTAAAATACACTCACAGGGATATAGTTTTGGACCACATTGATGAACAAAACATTAACAAAGATTAAGTGTCTAGCCATCCTGCAAACTTAGTTTTTTAATGACATCATTGAGTTATAATTTGAAGTGTTTTGATCAAACATAGCTGCATAAACGGAGCAGGAAAAGAGCAGCGGATCCGAGATAACGAGAATAACGTTTTTCTGCCTTGTCTGGGGGAGGCCTATTTATTCCTTCCATTAAATGGTTTTTAAAATGTGCCACATAATTGCCCTTTTTAAAAATGATTATTCAAGTAATTCTTTAGGTTTTCTGGGTGTATCTAGGAACATCCAAAGATCATCTTAAGCACTTTGAGGCCACTGGGGTTCAGGTGAAATGTGGAGAAGCCAAAGGCAGCTACAGCCTCAGTCCTGTTCCAACTTCGTTACAGGGTCAATGAATTAAAAACAAAAAGGCAATCGGTGAAGACAATTTAATAATCTGGTGATTGTATTAAAACTAGTGCAAAAAGCAGAAGAGGAATGTTGAATGAATCCCCAAATATTAGTCCATGTTTGAAAATGGCACCTTTAATGATCGTAAAGTGATCAAATCTTTGTTAAGTGTAGTTTTTCCTTTAGTGCCATATGAACTTTAACAAGGTTTCAAAACTAAGTGTGTTGTTTTTTTCACAAGAGATTTGTTTTATTTTGTCACTAAACGTCAAGATTTTAAAGGTCCCCAAATATGCTCTTTCTCTAAAAACAATGCAGAAGTATTTCAGAAATCACACATTTCAATTTCGGCACCAGGAAGGTACAGTTTCTTCTTGTCACCTTGTTCTTCTAGTTTGGAAAATGAAGGTTTGAGCCAACATTTTAAAGTTTAAGGGGGTCATTTATCATGTGCTACCATAGGCGTAGATCCCGTGGGTGCTGCGGGGCTCGAGCACCCAGGCGAATTTGTCCTGAAAGTAGCATAGGTGCTGAAATAATTCAATTTAACCTGTATATCAGTCTTTTTTTATCGTTTGCGCACACTCGCGGGGGCGGGGTTGCGAGTATTAGATAAATTCCCGCGCAGCCGCTGTCTGAATACACATCCTTGCTAGCTCAGCGGGCTCGACCAACATACTTGGAAGCGCGAGGTTACGGGTTCGACCCGCGGCTTAGCCAATTTTTTTTTCAGAGTCTGACTGGGCACCCACGGGAGAAAACATAAATCGGCGCCTATGTGTGCTACTTGTTTTACACATGAGCAAACCATAGAGTGTATATTAATGATGGAAGTACTATTGGCTAGCTCTCCATGAAGCCAGTTAGCATACGGGGCGGGCTCCGGAACCCGGAAGCTCCTATTGACTTTCCATTGAAACTTTTTGGCCTCTCTTTAAAGGAATACGCCACTATTTCCCATACTATGATACATACTGATATGTTCTTACCTGAGCTTAGACGTGTTGATGCGTACCTGGCTTGGTCTTTGTGCGTGCCCTCAGTCACGCAAAAACACCAAAGATGTTGTTAGCCTGTGCTACCAAGAAGAAGAACCGCTAGCACAGGCTAATGCTAACAACATCTTCAGTCTTTTTGCGTGACGCAAAGACCAGACAGGCATGAACACGTCTAAGCTAAGAACATATCTCAGTATGTAAAATAGTGGCCTATTCCTTTAACTCATTTTAGGAAATAGTCTTGTTAATATCACCCTCAAGTGCTCGTCTTACCACGCGCTACTGTTCTTTGTCTTTTAATATTTTCAACATTATTTAAGATATTAACAAAAAATCACTGGCCAATCAGGTGCCTTCTTGGTCTGTGGTAACTCGCATATACCGGTTCAAATGCTAGCATGAATTGGCCCGCACTGAACACTATGAAAGCCACGCAGGCTACCTCCATCATTAATATACGCTCTAGGGAACATAAATTACCCCCTAAATGATTTTTAAAAGTTAAATTTGCTCCAAATACTATTTCAGATTTAGTCTTATGGATTTGAATCATTTAATTCTGAACTAAACTGGAACCAAATTAGTTCTTTACCAGGACTATGTCAGAGCTATCCAAACGACCGACGTGTAATCCTGTACACTGACTTAAAACTGAACCAGGGTGGTCAATAGACTTTTTGGGGGCCCCTTCCGGTGTTTTCTATTACATTAAATAGGAAAATTGGCTTCTTTATGGGCCCCCTTTCCTGCTGGTCCAAACGTCCACCCCTGTCGACGGCTCTGCGACTGTTTTCAAAATGACCTGGCTACTCTACAATGAATGCAAGAAAACACATAACTGTTTTTGGAAATGGCATAAATGGGGGGGACCTTTGATCTTTCCACAGTAACATTGGACCAAAATGTCAAAAACTGTACAGCTCCTTCAGCCCAATTTAGTATTATTTTTTACATTAATGATAAGCTTTACCAACAGTATACTCCACATCCCGCAGGCCTCATGTTACTACTATCATTTCTACATCTGTGCGTACTCGGTATGGTTGTATTTTTACTGTAACTTTTAACCTCTGGATGGTACAGAATCCTCTTCAGGGCACTCGTCGCGGAGAAAGTGCTGGAAGTTTTGGAGGATAATGTTTGTAAAATACGTTTTCACACACTATATGGATTATAATACTGTTATAACTCAAGCCACTGGGCAAAAACAGTTACTTTACAACAAACCCTGCCTCTTCAACTCTCTCATCTGACAAGTGGGAGTTTGTACATCTTATCCATCGTAGCTTTTTTTTTTTAAACATATTTTGTTTTTGTACGTCTTTATAAAGAAGTTACTGTAATTATTTAGCCAATTTTTATGTTAATCATATATTCTATATTTTTTTTGTATAAGTTAATTATTTTAGGGGTTGGCAGCTGTGGATAGTGCGAAGACGAGGATATTGAAGCAAGCGTTTCGGCTGATAGACCCTTTCGCTGCTTACATCATCAGTGGCATCAGCTGGAGGCAGGAAGTGAGCAAGAGAAATAAGATTAAACTAAAACAAGTGATTATACGTGTAAAACTACAGCTAAAAAATGTGGTCCTGTTGTGGCTAAAGGAGCAAGAACAAGAGGAAGGACATTTGAGATGATAAAATAGGGTTTTATCTGTAATTTCCAACAACAGTTAGACATTTGTTTATCGTTACTATGACAACAGCTACAATGGGAATAGATATGGATCTTCCGCCTCCAGCTAAGCCCCAAACGTTTACAAACAATGAAAGGGTCTATACAGTACAAACACATAACAATATGGGCTAATTGAACTGGCTACAAAGATCTTTTAATAAAACTAGATAGGACATGGCACTCGTTGTGATTGGTCGGTGATGCTAATGCTAATGCTAATAGCAAATAACATAAAAACACTGTGGACAACTGCGGGAACACTGTTTTCATTGATAAAATGGCAGAATTTGAGATACAGTAATTGTTTTTGATTTGTTGTACTACTGGTAAGTCTTGGTATCTCAGTCAAGACTTTAACTCTGAAATATGGAGTTTTGTAAATCTTTAAAGGACTGTTGTTTTGTCTTAGCACCATTCATTCTACTGTTTCTACTCCATCGCTGTCTCAAGATCACTAGCTAAATTCTGTCTATTTATTTCTTTCGGCGCTGTGCTCATACAAACAAAATTATTAATGGAAAGGGAAGCGAGAATAGGGAGGTATTGCTGTACTTTTTGAGCATACTGTACATGGTGCTACCTACTTCAAACAGAGAAAGATAAAATTAAAACAATGAATAAACCTCTTGCTAGACTAGACATAAGGTCAGTCAGTTATTTAGAAATGAAGTCATGAAAAATGAGTGGTGTTTCCTATTCGTTTACTTTGCACTAGCTACAAAAGGACAATCACAACATGGCCGCCAGAGCTTGCTAGCCGTTCCAGTGTATTACTATGGCCATGTCCCATCCAGACTTTTATTAAAGATCTTTGACTGGTGAGCAACAGACTGACAGTGAACATGCTGACACAATTAACATAGGCCTCTGTCAAGATGTTGTCTAAGGTTTGGAAAAGGTTTGTGCTAGATAGTCAGCTCGGGAGGGACGGCCCGCTGTAATTTTGGATAGATCTATGAGTTGGTATGTCTGAATATACCTAACCTAGTCCTAACTTTAACAATATGCCTGTTCCTAAATGTATTTTTTGTCATAACATTTCAAGTTTTCACAGCAGACCGTCCCTCCCGAGCAGACTATCCAGCAGTAGCCGTTGAAATTGTTTAAAGGTTGGGAATTTCTTTGTAATTGGACTCCATTGTGGATGTTTTTTGTTCAAGCACTATTTACAGCTACCGCTTCTAGCTTCAAGAGCTCTAAGCTAACATTCTCAAACATTGTTCATTTTGTAAATGTGATCCTATACCTTTGAATAAGAGTAATATAAAAGTACTTGGTAAACAAACTAATTCCTGCATTGGAAAAAAGAGATCTAGAAATATGTACAATTATCTTGAAGAAATGGGGGAAGTTTTTACTTAAATTAAACAACATTTGATCGCACTCAGAATTAGATTAAAAAGTGTGTACAGGGTTAAACGACTGAATTCTCAACTGTTGAATTCATAACATTTGATCCAAATTTGATCTTAGTTTTCAAAGTATTGATCCCGCTCCTGTGTTCTCTTCATGACGCCCTAAAGCTACAATGTGGAGCCTATTTTGGGACTCCCAAATGTACTAGTGGTTAACTAGTACTAGTGGTTAGCTGGTTAGCTTCGCCTCACAGATTGAACAATGGGGTCAAACGCCGAGAACAGATTCCCCAAAAACATATTTCAGAAACTTGTAACCCGTAATACCAAGACCCAAATATTTATCTGACCAAGTTTCCTTTGTGTGAATAGGATCACATTCACAAACTAAAGCCTCTTTTGACTGTCCCCGTCTGACCTGTGTTGCAGTATTCAATTGTATAATTTCTTTACTTTAAGACTCTAGTTGAAAATGTATTAACCCACTTTTCTCAATTTAAAAAAGTATTACGTATGTAGATTTACTTACACACTTTTTCCTCTGGTCTAATGCATTGTGGTTTCATATGAAAACGTTTCTAGACTAAATATGCACAGCCAGGACTGAGAAACTACCAATGTCTGAAAAAGGAAAAACAAGCTTTGTATCTTTACCTTGTTTATTAAACAGACTGTTATAAACTAAAACCTTTCTATTGTTCTCATTTGGTGGTATGATGTAGTTATGGTACTTTGAAAACCTGGAAAATGACCAATCTTTTTTTTTTGTCATGGAAAAATTGTCAAATGTCCTGGAAAAAACATATTTTGTCCTTGACAAGATTTCTCCTACCTTTGCTTTTCTGATTAAAATAAATGTCAGCGATACTTTGCACCAGACCAGACTAAAGACAAAACTCATTCTGCTCCAAAACACAGGAAAAAGTATCTTCTATTTAAAAATGTTCCCAGAGGAGGACTCCCAAACCCCCCATTTTGCCATGTTCCCCAGAAAACATTTGCTTTACCAGTCTGAGCTCACATAAAAGCTACAGGCTTTAGCCATTATTAGATTGTATCCACAGGGGGCGCTGGTGAGCAGTGATACCAGTAGCTACTTAGTTACTAGTTACTCTAATATTCTCACTTAAAAAAAAATATATATATATATTTAACCAGGAAAGTCCCACCGAGATTAATAATCTCTTTTCAGGGGAGTCCTGGCCCCAGAGGGGATCCTATTGTACATGTTTTTAGTGGTCTTACATGGATGTTTTGTCAATCTAAAAATAATTACTAAAAGTAAATGTTTTTGGTCAAAAAACTAAATTAAAATGTGTTGTTGAAATGAATACTCTCCCATACACTTTGCCTGCAGTTCCCATGACATGTTCCCATGTCCAGGGCACATGCAGTCTGTCTGATGCACTGAACTGAAGGGTCAGGTGATATATATTTAAATGATCAAATTAATAAATGCAAATGCTGTCAAACATTTCATATATTAAGTTAATTACATTGCATTACGTTACATATCATTTTTGTTCGGGTGAAAGTGGGTGACAGATGCTGACTAGCAAGACATTTACACAAAATGTGTAGCATGAACTAAAATGATCTCTGAACTGTGTGTAAACCACGTCTAAACCAGAAAAGACTCAACTTAAAGGCATTAGGCCTACTCAAACCTAAATGAAATAAAAATGAATAAAGTAAGGACCACCAGATGAAGCCCACAGTTTGAGGAACACTGTAATAAGGTTAATAAAGCATGAGTTTAGATGTGTCTTTGCAGGAGTCTTGTTCTCTACGTTGACGACTCCTGGATGAGTGTGTGATAATTGTTTGTGTTGGGAGTCGGGAGGTGGAGGAGTAAATAACAACCTGTTTTTAATTTGTGAAGAACTTTGAATTGCATTTTGTATGAAAAGCGCTTTATAAATGAAGGTTGATTGATTGAAGTTTGTACAAAATGTGCATCATGGGGAAATTATACAAAATAAACAACTAATCTGGATTATAATGAAAGAAATAGTTAAAAAAAAAAATGCAAGTCAAAGAAAAAAAGTAAGAGTAAAACAAAATATTCAGTGGATTTGGAAGATTTTTATTTATTTATAAAAATATTTAGTTTCAAACAATATTTACATGAATACAGTATCTGTAACTTGTCTGTCGCATTTAGGCTTCTGTCTTTGGACGGATCCACGAGACAAACTGTTCTGGTTTAGGCACATCGTTTACATCAAACCAACTCCTAATACAAAACAAATAGTGGTACAAAACACAAAAACAGCTGAAGTTGAAGGCGTTTCATTTTGAGAATACTGAGGAGATTACAGCTGACTACAACATCAGAAAGTACCGCTGTCACTACACACTGACCAGCCTTTGACACTTAAGGGAATTACAATTAAAATGAGTTAAAAACAGCTTGAACAATATTTATTTAACCTGTCAATGGAGTAGGAGCTTTTATCTTATATGAAAGGTAAAGATGTAACTCCCAGCACCAGGTGAAGCTGAGGCCGTCTGTTCAGACTAGAGTAAAGTCTGATAGTGCGCCCTCTGCTGGTGCAGCGGATCTAGACCGTCATCTTTTAGGAAGATTGATTTACTTTCAATTTGATTTCTGTTTATTCATTTCGTCATTAAACCCAGTTGCTTTACAAAGGATTTGAGCCACAAACCTGGCCTTGGCCTAACCTTAAGGATTTTGTTTAAATGGTCTAAACTTAACCACAATTTAAGCTACACATACTTATTTTCATGTTTGCAATTACGTTAGTTTGTGTGAAGCTCATTTAGGCCTAAGCAATATGTAAACTTAAGAGTGCATTTGCAAAAACAGATACAGTAAAACCTTTTTTCACTGATAGCTCGTGGTTGTGTGAAGCCATTTATTGTGAAACAACTGTGTTTACTCTAATAATGATAATAGAAAGTACCAAAATGACCTTGATCAAAAGTTCACATACCCTGGTGATCTTGGCCTAATAACATGCACAAAAGTGACACAAACAGGTTTGAATGAGGTAACGGTCGTCACCTGTAGGCAAAGATTCTTCAGTCTTCTTCAGATGAAGACTGAAGAATCTTTGCCTATGGTGGACAACTCCTGTACGACTGAGAACCTACGCAGACGGATTATCACCTGTGATGCTTGTAATCAGTGAGTTTGTGGGCTCCTGACAGACCCCTGCATCTTCCATTCAGAGCTGCACTGACTTAGCTGGTTTCTGACTCATGGGGAAAGCAAAAGAATTGTCAAAGGATCTGCGAGAAACTGTATAAAACAGGAAAGGGACATTAAAAGATATCCAAGGTGCTGGGAATGCCAATAAGGAGTGTTCAAACTCCAACTAAGAAGTGGAAAATTAGGGGTTCTGTTGAAACCAAATCACGATCAGGTAGACCAACAACAACTTCAGCAACAACGTCCAGGAAAATGGGTCGGGATGCAGAGAAAAACCTTCAAATTACTTCAGCTGAAATTCAGAACTCTCTAAAAAAAAAGTGATAAAGAGGGCAATACATGGTATTAAACTTTTGATCAGGGTCAATTTGGTATTTTGTATTATCATTATGATTTGAAAAGCGTAAACACAGTTTTTTCACAATAAATGGCTTCACACAACCACTAAAAAAAAGTGAAAAAAAAGTTACTGTGTTCTCTTTCATCTTTAAAAAATGGCAACAACAAAAGAAACGCTGCTGGGGATATGTAAACATTTGAGCACAACAGATAAGTGCATTGACAAAAATCAACATACAATATGCTTGTAATTTCCTTTTTGTGTAGCAGTGTTTTTAACGACTAGATCGATTTTAGGGCAACAGAGACATTGTTATTTATCAAACTGATTCAAGTTTAGTTTTACTGGTGTCACCTATAATACTGTATACGGTAATAAAAATCTAAAACAGCTTTGCAAAAAAAAAATTCACAACAGATTTACAGCATCTGCTTTTGCAAATGAACTGTTTACCGTCGTGGATCTGGTGCAGTTTTATATTATTGGTCTGTTCCTGATCCTTGGGGGCTGGGGGCGTGTCCTGGGCCTGTCCCCATTGAACACTCTACAAAGTCTTTTTCTCAAATACCGCGTTTTCAACCATTTTTGATTTTGTCTTTTTGCCTAAAGACTGCCAATGGAACAAGTATTTTTTTATTTTACCTGCAAAAATACTTCTAGCAAGTCAAATTGAATGCTTTTTAATGCCATTTTAAATACCAAAATACTAGATTTTTAATGCCATAAATGCAACAATTCTATGGATATTTCATGTCTTAAAATGTGCCACATATTCCACCAAATAGATGAATTTTCATATTTCGTATTACATTTTATACAACGGGTAATTGTTGAACAGATCTCGTGTAAAATTTCTTCAAAAACTGCAATTGAATGTATTTTAGACCCTAATTTTTGTATTTTTGACAAACTTCTGCAGTAAAATGATTCAAGCAATTTCATTATTTTTAAAGAAATGTAGATTTAAGTAAATATACTAATTTCAAGAAAACTGTACTTACTTTTAGATTACTCTGCAGTGTAGATGCATGAGGAGAGATTTTAGAGGAATACAGAACTTCCACAAAGGGCTGATCAGTGTGTAGTGTCTTTGCATGTTTTCCCTAAAGTTAATGCTGAAACATTTGACACAAAAACCCAATGTTTATGAACAACCTCAGTCTTACTTCTCCCAAACCGCCCTTTTCAGGCTTTTCTGCTACATCTGCAAATGTAAACAATGATAAAGTAGTGTAAAACCATAAAGTGCTCACATCAAACAGCCCATATCTACAGTTATTCAGATTCTCTTCATCTCAACCAAACAGTTCCACAGCTTTCCTTTAAAGCTATGACTGGCAACGCTGGACATTATTCCCACTGACCACAGAGGCAACGTGTGACAGTCAAAGAGCCGTAGAACAGTGGTTCTCAACTGGAGGGTCAGGGCCCAAAAGTGGGTCACGAAAAGGATTTCAGTGAGTCACGAGCCTTTCCCTGGGAATCTTTTAAAATTGTATTATTATTTAAATATGAAAAGCCTATGTCATGCTGCAGAATAATATCTTGTGATAAGTTAAATTGACTGACATGAAGTGTTTGTGGTCTAAGTTCATGTCATTTTAAGTGAAAATATCTGCCAGGGAAGTGTTTTGCATTCTGCCTCTTGTCCAGGACTCCTTTGAAAAAGAGGTTCTTAATCTCAATGGGACTTTCCTGGTTAAATAAAGGTTAAATAAAAAAATAAAAATGAAAAACAAACGTGTTATTTCAAGTAAATTGAGCTTTATTTTCTAATTTTAAGTGCCCTGAGATTTTTTTAAACTCAATTTAACCTTTTCTCAGCTCAAGCCCCTTTCCCTGCCAGAGGATTTGCCATTTTTTAACAATGTTTGTAGTCTTCTAACAAAACTTTGAAACAACATTTAATAATAAAATAACATTTAGCAAAGAAAACAACATAGTTTATTTAGTAGGCAAAGATTCTTCAGTCATCAAAGACTGAACAATCTTGATTGAACAGGGGAATGTGATTTGTGTGAGGCTGGTTTGGTCCGTTTAGTCCACTGTCTAATTTAGAGATTTTTTTTTTTTACCGACTAACGACAACTTTGATCAGCTAACATTGATCATCGTTGGTTAAGATCCTTACTGAGAACCTACACAGATAGTTTATTTAGATTTTAAAGCCGCAAGGGAGATTTTTTCACATATTTTTCTGCTCCAAATTTCCAAACTTAATCTGTCCAATTTTACATTTTCCTCATAATTTGTCTTAAAACATATGGTTAAACGTACTGTATGTTTTAGATATACAGTATATGTTTTCAAATGCAGATAAACCTCAGCCTCAACTTCATATATTGGCACCAGGAATAATATTATTTGAGCACAAGTCTGAAAAGTCTGAAACAAAGTTGCCCATTCATCATCGTATCTGTCCTTCATTTTCCGTTTTATCCTGTATCATTTTCTCAAAATCCTGCTGTAAAGCAAGAGACTCACAGGCAGCAAGATACAGGTAAAGAAAACACACAGAGGTCCTGTTGTGGGCCGTGGAGTGCCTGAATGAGCTGCTCCAGGCCTTTCCTCTCTTCCTCTCTCTTGGGCTCAATCGGCTTTTCCCATGATGCACTTGTGTGTGCATGTACCACGTGATTGAAAGTGATTGTAAGTGACTTAAAATGGGTCTGATGCTGAAGGCATTGCACGGGTACCTAATACTTTACTTCTTTACTGTAATAGCAACAGGTGCAAAGAGTTAATGCATAACAATGTACCCACTGACAAATACTGTATCTCTGAAGAAATTAGATTTAAAGATAAAAATTCTTCAGTTTTCATCTGTACTCTGTAGTTGAAGTGTAGGACATTTCATCTTACTCCAAAGATCGTCATCAGCTACTTATTTCTAGATGATTTATTGACTTATTTCATGCTAATTCAACAATAAATTTGTGGGATTTATCATAGTTTCCATTCGTCAACTCCCATTTGGGCTGTAGCTTCTCATTTCAGGGTGATGCTGGGTCCTGACTCTGTACCAGTTGAGAACCACTGCCTCCACAAACTGTAACAAATCTTTACCTGAGCAAAAACACACTGAAAGTGGTTCAAATTGCTTTTCACGCATCTGCCCCTTCATGTTTCTCGGCGGTCGGACGCTGCGGCTCGACCAGTTCCTCGCACCTGTTGGGATTGGAGCCTGGGGTTTGCTCAGGTCTTGTCCTGGTTTTGGGGTCCCTCTTGGGGTTCTTTGGCGTCGGGGGGAGCCACCGGAGAGGTGAGGTTCAGGTAACTCTGCTCCGTGAAGCTGTGCGAGGACAGTCTGGACCCGTCCACATTCACTCGGCAGAGAGCGTCCAGGATGTCCAGCTTTTCACGCGGCGCTGAAGAAAAACTGGAGAAACAACAGATTCATGTGTGTTTGTGAGCTGGAAGGACTGCACCTGGATGTAGCAGTAAATAGCAGCAATGGTAGCAGTAGTAGTACTTTTAAATCCAGGAGTTTTCCGTTGTAGAAAAGGTTTTTAAAAGTTAACAGTTGTGCAGATATTTTAATGTATTTTTCCAATTAACAATATATTTGCCGCTGTCCATTCTCCGAATAAAGTTCTTTTAACTTTTTTCACTAAACAGAATGCCTCGGAAGTCATTTATTGACCTTTTTGCTGCTGCTACATTTACTTTATATAACTTCAATCAAGTCAAAATTGTTTTGCTATTGATTTTAAACGTTGATATTAATATCAGCAAATATCAGATGTCGGCCACAGCAGCGAGACAAATATCAGATATCTGCAGAAAAACTTCATATTGGACCATCCCTATAAGCTATATAGCACTTGCATGGTACAAAAGAGTCTAGATTGTTGCCAAAACCAAATAGGAAAACATGATCGTCTGGCATCGTTAGTTTTTACTCACAAAAATCAAACGTTTGTACCTGATTGATGACGTGTGCAGTTCACCAAAACTGTCCTGGGTCTGTTTCTTCTGCAAACAGTAATAACAGTAAATATGTAAGAGCTCAATCAAAGACCAAACCCTGCTAATGTATAATCTCCATAGCATATTTGAATAACGCGCGAACCGTTCGTGGCCGTACCTCAAAGTTATACAGCGAGTGTGTGTTCCTCAGGGCGCGCTCCAGGGAACACACCTGATTGGACAGTTTCAGAGTCCGCTCCTGCAGCTGCCGGTTCTCAGCCTCCAGGACGGTCACTCTGCAAACGTCACAAAGGACTGTGTTAGAAACAGAGGTCACAGGCGCTACTTAAGTACTGCACTTAAAGGAAAGTGGAATTCATTTGTTTTTAGTCTTGCCTTTAATTTGTATTCTTTGTCTGTTTTAGTTGTTGAAATGTGCTACACAAATAAAGTTGGATTGGAAGTGCTGGCTCAGTGGCCCTTCAAAACAGTCTATACAAAGTAAATGAAGCGCATGATGAATTACTTGTGCTTGACGGTGGATGCGGTCCTCATGCCTTTGCTGCCCATCTCCTCTGCTTCACTGATCCTCAGCAGCAGCTCTCGTCTCTCCTCCAGCAGCTTCTCATTCTCCTGCATCACTGTGTCTGTGCGCTCCTTCTCCTGGAAAACACCACAGCAGACCATGCACAAAAATCCTGCTTTAGTCGTAATTTAATTCACAAATCGTCCTGGTTTAGTCCCACTTACTGGTTTAGTCCAGGTTTAATAATGATTGGCCAATTTAGTCCTTTAAACATGACACAGATAAGTTAATTTATTTTGACTATAAGCTCTTATTACATTTAACAATGGGGTCACACTTTTCTGAGAAGTTTGAATGATTATAAGTCATTATAACAGGAAAAAGTCACTCAAATCTATGAACAGGAGCTTAAAGTAAGTGACAAGACCACATTTCGCCACACTGTATATCATTTCTCTAATGGCCTAACACTTCATGTCCAAGAGAAGCAGCAGGGGGCAGCAGTACCTTGTGGCAGAGGCTGGAGGCCAGCATCAGGTCATTCTCCAGTTTCTGAATGAGTCGGTCTCTCTGGGCTGTGGCCTTCAGATAGACCTGTTTGGCCTGGCGCAGCTTGGTCTTGTGCTGGGACTGTTTCTCATTGTACTTCCTGGTTCGGACATAGACAGTGTTACGGTGTATCCTCATGGTCACGGTGTTTACATCTGGGAGCTTGAGTCGCTGATTGAACCTTCTTTTAAAAGCACATAATACAGAACGTTACCTGACGTGTGAGTCGAGCTGGAGGAGCACCTGCTGCAGTTCGGACTGTAGTCGCTCACACTCAGACTGACTGGATGCCAGCTCCTCCTGAAGTTTCAGAGTCGACCTTTGGCTGCTTTTTTCCTTTTGAAACAGAAAAACAACATAAATATACTGTGTGGTAAACAAACAGTTTAATCATGCAATAGAAATATCTAAAGCACTAAAGCGAACCACATGATCCAAACCAGCTCTCGACTTGTAGAGAACAAATTTCGGAAAAAAGTAAGTCTCTACCCCATTCCTTTGTGGAGTTGTTGATTTTAAAGAGCAACTAAACACCAAACCAACTTTTTTTTTTTGCTGCTAAACTGTATAAATGGGTGTGTAATAGTATCATCTACATGTTCAAGTTAATATTTTGACTTAGTGCAAACTTCCTCAAAAGTGTCCTTTATGCCTAAAACCAAGTGGCTAACGCCCTCTAGAGGTTGAACTCGTCAACTGCATCTATTCCATTTGAATTT